>JAGFPH010005320.1:9706-24750 GCA_018207615.1 Philaenus spumarius
GGGGGGGTTTGGGGGGATCAAAGTTAATAAAAAACGACTTCTTCAAAACTAACGAATGGATTGGAATGAAATTTGGTATGTAGCTTCCTCTAGGGCCATAGGTGATCACCAAGAAAGGGTTTGAACAAATTCGAAATTTTAGGGGGGTTTGGGGATCATAGTTATTAAATCACGATTTCTTCAAAACTACCGAACTGATTGGAATGAAATTTGGTATGTAGCTTCCTCTAGGGCCATAGGTGCTCACTAAGAAAGGGTATGCAAAATTTCAAAATTTTAGGAGGGGTTTGGGGGGATCAAAGTTACTAAAATCATCATTTTAGATCTTTTATTATTGTGACAATAGTGCTTTTATTATTTAAGATCTATATATATATATATATATAAAAGCCAAATACCACTCACTGACTGAACACTTAAAAAGAATACAATTACGTTAAAAAGACTGAAAATACCAACCACCACGGGCAACGCCGTACGGGTCAGCTAGTATTTGTATAAAACACGAACTAATAATAAACGGCAATTTAAAGACTAAAATTATGTGTGTACAGTAGAACTCCAATTATCCGTATTAATTGGGACCGGACCCGATCCGGATAATAAAAAATACGGATAATTGGATTTTTCTCGAAAAAAGGCCGTTTTTAGGAGAAAAACGCAAACATAACACAATAGAGAACATTTACGGTATTTATCATGAAAAAAACAATATCAATGACAATGTTTACATTACGTAATATTTACAAACAATACTAAATCACTGTAAAATACATTATGTTTTTAACACATGTCAGCTGTTTTGCTACCTTAAATCGATTCCGCACCGCCAAGTCTCGCATCAAACAAATCGTGTTTGACTATGTTCTTATTCAAATCTGATCCGGATAATTGGAGTCCGGATAATTGGAGTTTTACTGTATATTGCAGTTAAGGCTGGTAAAAGAATTGAAGAAAAGGCGTGATGAAATTTGTTCCCGACGGGGGTCTCATGATCGCACACATTTACTTTTTTATGTTTACAAATTGGTATCCCTTGTTTATGTTAAGGAAAACAATGTTCTTTGAATGCAAATTGTAATTTTTTTTTACTTAAGGAAAGAGATTTTTACTTGTTATGCCAGTTAGATCATTAAAAACTGACGTGCAACACAGTAATCGAAAACCGAACACCAAACATTATGCTAGGACCTGTGCAATGGTGGTTAAAATTAACTAACAAACTTTGACGACTGCATAAATCTACCCAAAGCTCTCTGGTCCACTTCTGTGGATTTGTTCCTGGGATCGAGACAAACCCATTTCACAATATAGACATGCTTACAGACAGGGCTTACTTTTTCGTCTGCCTGTATGTGTTTTTACAAAATAATTGATATCTAGAGAACAGTTTGACCGATTTATTTCAAATTTAACATGAAGTTTTACCTAACAATGATCTTTTCCAAGTAAATAAACGATTATATCCAATCTTGCGTTTCAAAATAGCGACTAAAAATTTCAAACCTAAATTACCAAAAAACGGTACATTTGAACAAAAAATCTCTATACTCTTTTTTTTTTAATTCTATTAAACATAACATTATCTAAACTCTGTCAAATTCCGCGAAATACTTATTACATGGGGAAACTATTTTTTTAAACAATAGGTTCTACTGTAACCCTACTTTGTCTCGCCTAAATGCTAGTAAGAAAATTTTCAAATGCCAATGACCTTAAAGTCACATTTACTGGGATGGGGTTGTTTTTGAAATTCTTACTGAAGTAAGTTGAAAGTATTTCCGATATTTACATACAAAATTATAAAAAATTATAACTGGTCTTTTGTTTTGGATAAAGATGACACCGTACAGCTTACAAGTTATACTTTTATAAATGACTGTCTCCACGTAATCAAAAGTGACCTTTAAGCTTTTGTTTCTCGAAATAAAAGGAAACAGTCTAATTCCGTGAACTCAGAAAATAATAGTGCTTCCCCAAGGATTTGTCAGATGTAAAAAATTAAAGTGTTTCTTGTGTTCAGAGTAGAATGTAGTTCTACAATTTAGTGTTGTCTCTGAAATGTAGACTAAGTATTACACGAGCTCTACTTCATTAACTTTCTTTTGTTTTATATTTTGTGTAAATACTAATTTTGTTTTTGTAAAACTGGGATATTTATTTAAAACTCTGACATGTAGGTCAGTTAATTGCTAATCTACTGAAACGCGTTTCTACTTATAAATAAATTCGTCACCGCATCAACTTAGTATTCAGTTTCCATTCTAAGAATATTACCAAAATTAGATAGTAAATTACTTGGCTAAAAGACTTTATAAATAGGTTGCGGTCGCGGTGTGCCGTCAAAACGTGGCGATGCTACGATACGATGATACATGTCTGGACACGGCTTAACGTTGACGCAGTTTATACTCCTCACCGAAAATGAACTTACATTGCAAAATTTCTTGTACAAACACGGGGTTTTGAGACAGTCGAAACAGTGTCCGGAGTGCAGGAATGTTCCAATAGCGTGTGATGAACCGTCTACAAGCATCACTAGTTCTTCATCAGATAACGACTTTTAAGGGGGTAAAACAGGTTGAAATTTTGAAAAATTAAATTTTGTTCACTTCAGTTTTTCCTGGATTGTTTCTGAATACAATAAAACAAACTCCAAATTCCTATGTGGAATAGTTTTTTTCTGTGAATATTTTACTAAATGTTTGCACCAAGTTAATTCATATTATTTGATCATCTTGAGGAAAATGGAACTGTAGTTAGTGTTAGTGATAAAATATATCTATGGAAGTATAGTATATTATATAGAAAAGTAACAGAAAAAAATACCCTCACCAAAACTCTATTCCAATACCTGTTATAGACGCTATCAAGCCAGTTTTTAGCCACCTTTCATCACCAGATTTGTTACGAAAATGTTTACTCTGGCTCACACAAAACCCAAATGAATCATTCAATATTATGATGTGGAATCGAGTGCCTAAAACAGTGTTTGTAGGTATAGAAACTCTGAGTTTGGGTATCCATGATGCTGTAATTTGTTTCAATAGAAGTAATGTTTTCCAGTGTCAAGTGCTTGATTAGTTAGGCTTAGTTTCTGGAAAAACATGATTACAACTATACAAAAAATTGACGTGGAAGAAAAGACAGTAACTGATTTTCCAAAATTTACAAAATTAGGGAAGAAGAAAATTTGGAAGATCCCTGATAAACCACAATATGGAGCTGGAGTGTTTTAACATTTTCTATAAGTACATTACTAGTAGTTCTGTAAACAGTAGACCTCGCTCGTTGAAATAACAAATGTGGTTTTGAGCTTAGGTTAAAAATAGTGTGCCAGTAAGGAAGTAACCACAAGGTTTAGCCAGTGAAACATTCAGGGATTTCTAGTTCTCGTTTTTTTTCATTTTCTTGACCTTTAACTGCTAAAGATTTTCTTTTAGAGTCATTGTGTTTTATTTAGGTTAATAATGCGCAAGATAGCTAAAAATATCACGTTATAGAGGGACAACATAGAATTAAATATTTACATATTTAAATTACTAAAACTTAACTAAGTATTTTCAGTTCCATAACTTCCATATCATATACCATATTCCAATATTAGAAATAATGAAAACAAACGATGTTAAAATGTCGTGATAGTGACCTCAACTTTATTCTCAACCCATGAACCTCTACACTTCCCACGGTGTCCAACGGTCATTTTTGTATGTCCTCTATCGCCGAGGAGTTTCATTTGTTTCATGTCATTTTGTAATGTAAATAAAGCTGTCAAATACTTTTATGAAATTTACAATGATAATATACAAGTATTCAGTTTAATTCTTTGATTTATTCTCTACACTTTCTTATCCTCTACACTTTCTTATTATTATATGCCATTTTTGGGCAAAGGATTCCTAAATTACTGTTCAAAACAGGCCTAGTTTTGTTAGCAGTCTTGTAGTGTTTAAACTAGTGAAAACTGGTGTTTTCAAAATAAGAAATTTGAAATTGAAAAATATTTTCATACAGTTCTATTTAGAACTAAATTACGAAACTTTTTTACATTAATGAAAAAAATTACAATAATTTTTACTACTTTGAATGTAGGCCTAAAGTTGAACTTTTTCCTTTCGTTACTGAACATGCTAATAACTAATCAATGTTTCTTGAGCTAATAACTTAGTTAATTTTACTTCAATCATTTTTTTACTGGCATTCTTTGAACCTTTATCTACAAAAAAGCTACGGAACACTTTTAAATTGGTTTATAATAAACGTACAAAAACAGGGTTGAAATACAAAAACTTGGACGATTTTTAACAAATTTGAAGTTTACGGCCATTTTGTGACCTTACCGTTAGAGATACGGAAAAAAATCAACAATACAATTTTGTTGAAAATCAAATTTTATATTCGCATAATGTCATTAGTTTTTAAATTTTACTTACGGTTAGCCACAAACTGGCTTTGAGAAAAAGCTTACACTGAGAGAAACGTGCGGCCGCCATTTTAATTTTATTTATTTGGTTAAAAATGAAAAATGGAAAAAACCTTATATATACATGGCTTGGCCTAAGAATAAAGAACATTCATACAAAAATTCATCAAAATCGGTCAAGGCGTTTGGCAGTAATCGTGAGACAGACACACAGACATACAGACACACAGACGAAATGCCGAACGGTCGAGTTAAAACGGAGACCTCACTTCGCTCGGTCAATTATATTTTTTTTGCGATTTACGGAAAATTAACTTTTTACAGACATATTACCCGTTTTCTCGGAAACCACAGCAGCAATCTTTTTTAAATTTTTATCACTTGTTATTTACTACAGTTCCATCATATACAAGCAAATTTATGAAAAAAAATATATTTAAAATGAAAAAAATGTATATATTATATTTATTTTATTCTGAATTTTTTTTAACGAAAGTAAATGATTCTTCATGTAAGCTTTAAGTACTGTAAGGGAAAAGAGGTAAAAAAATTCAAGTACCTAGCTTTTATAGGTTATGAGATAATGGGTCATTAGTATGTTAAATTTAATGTAAGTTTAACGAGAACATTTACTTCAAACATACTGGAATTAGAGAATATAAGTTAGAACGGTGAATTTATTTTTCCGGACCTTAAATCATATTAATTCATTGTTAGAATACATAAATACGAAACATATCTCAATATGGGAAGATTTGGTGCTGACAAAGTAATGGTAAACAATCACCCATACACACCAACACACATATTTAATAATCCATTTTTTATATCCTGGAATTAGTGAGTTATAGTTGGACTATTGTAGCTCGTGCATCACTGAAGATGGCGACTTTGTCGTTGAAACGCGTTTGAGTTAATAAACGTATTAGTTGTTAGATTTTGTGTTCTACGTTAATCTATCAAGTATATCTTTTCACAAGTCAAGCTCAATATTTATTTATTATTATTTAATTATTGAATGAGTCTATTTTGAGTAACATATGGCAATTACAAATAGATAAAATGTAAGTGTAACATTAATACGATTGGTTTTGTTAGAAATATAGATTATGAAGAAATACAACTAATTATCTTTACGTACTTGGTCTTCTTGGCGTCCCTATTGTCTGCACTTTACAGATGTCCATTATCAAGGATCAACAAATGTCATGTACAGACGGTTGCCTCCTATGAGCGCCCTGTCCTACGAGCGCCATGTCCATCTAGCGCCCACTCTCGGGTTGACGAGGGTCAGAGAGGGGTTGACA
Source organism: Philaenus spumarius (assembly GCA_018207615.1). Taxonomy (NCBI): domain Eukaryota; kingdom Metazoa; phylum Arthropoda; class Insecta; order Hemiptera; family Aphrophoridae; genus Philaenus; species Philaenus spumarius. The sequence continues at coordinate 15,440 of JAGFPH010005320.1, forward strand.
GGTCTAGGAGCTGTCCAACGAGCGCCGCATTTCTGTATCACCCCCTTCGATCACCTGTACTTGTTAGTATTTATTAATCGATGAATTGACACGATCAGTGACATCGAAAAACATTCCTTAAATATGACCCATATGCTTGTATTTAAAACCTTTCTTATAGATAATCGCAACGATATATAGTTTATAATATTACAGTAACGTTATTTCAATAGCCGTTGTCGGATTTGTAAAACTAGAACTAAAAAAATGATAAAAATATAACAAATTATTTCCAAAAATATTCTTAAACAAAATACCTCCCAAATCTTTTATTTGGTATTTTACCAGGTGCTATTTACTGAATCACTGCTTCTAGTAAGTTGAAGATACCTAAATATGAAACACCTCAATTCTGTCCTAAATTAAACGGTAATTTTTGTAAGCAGTGCCATACGTGTTATAAGCACGTGTATAAACAATTTAATATGCCAGTATTAGGTCATGTCCCTCAAAAGGGTCGCCGGAATACTACCCCCCGGAAAACTACCCCACCAAGCAGGTTCCTACGTCATTTTGACGTCAGAGATCAGGGGGGGCAGTTTTCCAGTCACGCACACTCAAGTTTCGATATAATTAGAATAAAAAAAAAACTAGAGGACTAACCTAAACTGTTTAGTCACAGTATGTTACCGATAACAGTATAATTGTAGGAACCTGCTTGGGGGGGGTAGTATTACGGCGACCCGGTTTTGCTGGGGGGGGGGGGGGTAGTATTTGAACTTTTTATTCCACTACAGAAATGCGGCGCTCGTAGGAAAGCTCCTAGACCTGTCAACCCCTCTCTGACCCTCGTCAACCCGAGAGTGGGCGCTAGATGGACATGGCGCTCGTAGGACAGGGCGCTCATAGGAGGACACCGTACAGACACAATTGACGTGGTCGATCTCCGAAGTTGAAAAACGTAAAATAATGATTGTGACAGTAACAGTCTGTAATTTCAGAAACACTAATTATTATTTACTTTTTCTCCGTCCAAGTTTAAATAACTTCAACTAGGCTTGGATTCAAATTTGGTAAACGTAAAATTTGGTGTCACCTGTAGCCTATACAACTTGATGACCAGTGGCACTGAAACTGCATTAACTTTTTCCAGTTTTAGTTAAAAACCAGTGCGAAGTAAACAAACCTTGCAGTCACAATTGGGGTTTGAGTAATGATATTTACACGCAGCCAGGACAAAACAAATAACACCTGCATTGTTTTGATATCAGTTTAAACATTATTAAGTTATTGTAAACAAAATTTATTCGACAAAAAACCAACAATCTGATTTCAATTACTACTGAAACCTTTGACCTATTAATTCAGTAAATCAAATGGTGGATTGAATCGAAAATAGTTTGATTGTATAATATATTCAAATTTATGTAGGCGATCGAATTAGCTTTCCCGGTCAGAGGTTCTAGACTGAATCTTGATGGAAGTTTAATTAGCTTATGAACTTGTAATAACTGAATATCGATTACTGATAATAGAATAAATAATTTTGTATTTTAAAGGAAGTACGTTTAGAAATGTCCAATCAAATTATACATAACCTGGGGAAACCCCTGCGTGCTCCGCACGCCATCCCCGTTGGACACTTCTATACACTTAATCATGTTTTCTTTATAATAAAGGAGTAGGATTAATAATAACCCCAAAGCTTAGACGGTAAATAATTTTAAATGTTAAAATCAAATTATTTCGTATATTTTATAACAACAGTTATAATAAGGGTTAAAAGAACCAGCAAGGCTCAGGTCTACACTTTAAAAAAACCTAACCTGAAAGTTAGAAATACAGTACGTTTGAAATTAACTGTTAATGGAAATATTACAACAAACAGCTGTTAATCTGTTACTTTATTCAATTGGTTGCTATGGTAATAAATGTAAATACATATGTTGATTTATCAGTCCTTAAGAATTTTTTCCGACTAAATTTACAAATATTGAAATAAAAAAAATGTTTTTATCGAAATGAATTATAGTCTATGTTACTGAGGGATAGTGTAACTTTTAATTAGTAAAACGATTTTTTCAATCGGTTCAGTAGTTCGAGAGATTACCCCCTACATACAAAAATACAAACTTTACCTCTTTATAATATTAGTATAGGTGATGATTTTTAGTTAAGTATGTACCTAATTTTTAAGAGGTCTTTTCACAATAATAGTTAAATGGAAGGGTAGTTATTTACTTTAGCCGAAGCGATGCGTAACCAGAACAAACAAAATAATCTGCTCGCAGTTAACACTGGTCGCGATTACAGGGTCTATAGAACTTTAAATTTGGAACTTGGGGATATGAGTTGTTTTCAAAATGTTCGCACTGCCAATACAATTAAATGGGTTTTAAAATGCAGAGGGGAATTATAACATTTAAATTACAAACCGTGGGTGGGGGGGGGGGGGGGATAAATTATACCTGTTCTCTATGTAATTTAATGGAAGTAGAAGGTATATTTCATTTCGTAGAGAAGTGTCCGATTTTAAAAGGTGTTAGGCAAGGTTATTTTAGTAAACTTGAGCTGTCTCGAGAGAAATTTTAAAAACATTGGATTGGGAAGGGTTAGGAAGATATTGTCAAGCAGCCTGGAAGTAAATATAGGTGGAAGCTGATAAAAGAGTTTAATTACTAAAATGGTTTTTCTCAAGAATACACAGGTAGGACAAACATAATGCTTAGGTTACTTAGGGAGATATAATGTATGAATAATTTTTATTTACTGTAGTTATTCATGATAGAATAAACTTAGAACACAAAATCTCACAACTAATACGTTTATTAACTCAAACGCGTTTCAACGACAAAGTCGCCATCTTCAGTGATGCACGAGTTACAATAGTCAAACTATAACTACTATTGACTACTATAACTATTATGACTAGTTATAAATACTAGCGTGTGGTCGTGTGTACATACAGACAGACTGACAGACAGACACCACTAAAAGCACTTTTTTTTTGGGTTCTGGGAGCACCAAAACAAAAAATTCCACTAAAAATATTTTTGGGTTCAGGGAGCACCAACACAGATAATTGCACTAAATTTTTTTGGGGTTCTGGGAGCACCAAAACAGATAATTCATATGAAAATTCAAATTCGAACATTTTTACGAAAACAATACTTTCTCCATATACTACGTGAGTATATGTTCTTGAGACAAAACTCAAGAACACGATAAATCCGGAATTTACTGTATTAACTGCGAAATGTGTCCTAAAAAGTATATAGGTCAAACCATAAGAAGTATGAAGATACGAGGTAAAGCACACTTTTCTCATTTAAAATATAATAGACCTGATAAATCTGCTATGGCTAAGCATTGTTTAGATGAAAATCATCATTTTAAAATAGAAAATTCTAAACTGTTAAAACATGTAACTAAACCCAACACATTGGATGCTTGGGAAACTTTTTATATTAACAAATACCGTAACGTAATTGTGAATAATGAATTAGGTCCTTTACAGTATTCTTTATTAATGTAATAATGCTATGTTTTGTTAAATATTAATATTAGTTTAGCAATCTTATTTAAGTTATATTGTTAAGATATTTGATAAACGGTAGGCGGTGGTTAACGCCTTAGCATAGGTTATGACACGCCCCCTGTAGGGTACGCCCCTTCTGGTTAGGTATTTATACGGTGCGTTGTCACACTGTTAGATCAGTTATAGTTTGGTTACTGTAGCCCGTGCATCACTGAGGATGGCGACATTGTCGTTGAAACGCGTTTGAGGTTAGTAAACGTATTTATTGTGAGATTTTGTGTTCAGGTTTTATTTTATCTAAGTATTTATAGTGCTTAAGATGGCAAACAAAATGACACCACCCGCTTTTATCAAAACTTTGGCGTTTTATAATTATGGGGGAATGTTTAAAAATAAACAAGTTTGTGTTGTCAATCTAGCATCGCGGCAGCGGCCGCACGGGGTAGCACCACGGTAGCGAGCACGGCCAGTAATTCAAAGGTTACGCGATCGAATCCAGCCTGGGACAATAATTTTTTTATACGATTGACGTAGGTAGAATATTTTTTTTTTGTTTTGTTCTAAAACGTAGTAAATAAAATGATTAAAAACAATATTATTTTGACTACAGTAAGTTGGGAGAAAGTTTGTGTCAGTTAACTGATACCGTTTATTTTTAAATTAATCTACTCACAAAGGCGCTGTGTAGCTGCCTGTGTATCGAAATATATTGGTAGGATTTGTTTGCACCTAAGCCTCCAGCTTCGACTCACGCACTCCTTCGTTCCACTCGCAGCGCACTCGGCCTTGCGGTCTCGGGTTATGGATAGCTTCGCTTTGCTCGCAGAGTACAAACTCGGCTGTTGGGCCTCGGTTCATAAGATGAGTTACCAAGGCAAGGCCGTAGAGAGGAAAACTTTCACGCCGAATGCTTTTTGGGTGTGTTTATTTTGTGAAAAGTAAAAAGATTGAAAGCTGTCGAGTCTCATTACAATATCAGATTCGCTGTGGAAGAATTAATTTGATCTGTGAGTTATTTGTATTGTTTAGTTCGAGTCTATTTGTGTTATTCGTGGATAGAGAAGCATGTTAAAAAAAGATTTAATTTATTTTATTTTTTACTTTTTAGTTATAGTCATAAATTGGATTTTTCCGAACATTTTTGGTCCTCAGAGGTCCTATCTGAGGGTTTATTTTTCGGTTAATATACGTATGCGAGAACGCAGTCGTAACGCGATGTGCTATACGGAGCAGCCCGAGGCGATCCGGAAAGAGCCGAGGCGACCGAGCACCGGTCCACCCACCGGTTTAATTGTAGTGAGTTGAAGAAAAGCATGTAAAAACAGTCATCAAGAAACTCTAAGCAATACTACGAGTCTGTTCCACAATAAAGGCAAACTAAATCTGCATTACAATTCCAATGTTTAATATTTTCAGTAGCCTTAGATGAGAGAGTGGTATACGTTTTGTTTTATTTATTAAACAGCTTATAATTAGCTTCTGAACACAGTTTTGAAAACCATCCGTACTAATATAAATATTTAGTTAGTTTTAGAAAGGGACTTTGTTACATATTCTAAAAAGAGTAATTTGATTTACAGTATATTTTTAGTATTCATCGTTACGCAAAACAAGTGGGATGATAACTTCAAAAACCCACAAATCACAAATTAGTTTTAAAGTATTATAATATTAATAACAATGCTGTATTTAAAATAAAAGTATACAAACACTTGTGCATGCAAGCATTGAATGGTTCAGGTCGTTGTGACCGACAGTCAGGTTGGTAGCATCCAATATGTAGCATTTCATATTTACATTTTTATTTTTATCATAATTAAATAAATATATTGAATCACCATAATTAATTTTACATACAATACAAAAGGTCAAAACACACACCCTCACACACAAATTACAGAATATTGCATAATAGAAACCTCTAATCAAAAGCAAACGGAACATTGACAGACTTCTGAAATTTGATTAAAATAAAAAATCTGACTTTTCATCTCAAATAAATCAAGTACAATAAAAACACAAACTCAAGGGTAGCACGTAACTCAAGTGCTGTTTTGTTTTTAGTTTTTATTGACAAGCCGTAGCTGAGTGGATAGCGTGGCATCGTCCTGATCAGAAGATACCGGGTGCGAATCTCGGCTAGACTAGGTAACTTTACATATCTGTGGCTTGAGGGTAGGAGGGCGGAAGTAAAGCAAACGGTGGTTGGCTAGCTTCCAAGCTCACGGGATATGACTAGTTACCTGGTCTCCGGCTTGGGATGTTTTGCATAGTTTTGATAAGATATTTATGTACGTGGATATATATAGTATACTAAAAAAAACCACGAACATCTGTTTTTTATTTAACAATTTCTTACTTAAGCCATTTTGAACTAACTTCAAAGATATTTTAAAATTTTCATTTCGACATAACTAAAAATAAAAAAGAGCATAAATTAAGCTTGTATACCTATAGTTAATACTATAAAGAGGCAAATTTTTTTTTGTTTCTTTTTATGTAGGGGTTAATCTCTGGAACTACTGAACTGATTGAAAATAATTATTTTACTAATAAAAAGCTACACTATCCCTGAGTAACATTGATTTTGATAAAAACATTTTTGATTTAAATATTTGTAAATTTAGTCGGAAAAAAATCTTAGGTTGGACCTAGACTGCTGTACCAACACACGTATTTACTTTTATTACTATAGCAACCAATTGAATAAAATAACAGATAAATATTTGCTCCAATATTTCCAATAACGGCTCATTTCAAACTTTGAAGCAATTTATTTCTACCTTTTAAGTTAGGTTTTTAATAAAGTGTAGGCCTGAGCTCTACTGGTTCTTTTAACCTTTATTATAACTGCTGTTATAAAATATACGAAATAACTTGATTCGAACATTTAACATTATTTACCATCTTAGCTTTGGGGTTATTATTAATCCTACAGCTTTATTATAAAGAAAAGATGACATGATTATGTGTATAGAGGGTTCCAACGGGGTTGGCGTGCGGTGCACGCAGGTGTTTCGCTTATATATTATACTAGCTGGCCCGATCCGGCTTTGCATGGATAGACTAATCAAAGTTAAAATGTAGATTAACAAAAACTATATTATATCAATAAATATATTAGACTATGTATTTCTTATGGAGGTTTTTAGTAACTTTGAACCCCCAAACCTTCCCTAACCTTTCTTAGCGAGCACCTATGACCCTAGGAGAAGATAAGTATCAAATTTCATTCCAATCCGTTCTGTGGTTTCGGAGAAATTGTGATTTAGTAACTTTGACCTCCCCCAAACCCCATGAAATTTCGAATTTGTTTAAAACCTTTCTTATCGATCACCTATGGCCCTAGGGGAAGATACATATCAAATTTCATTCCAATCCGTTATGTGGTTTTGGAGAAATCGTGATTTCGTAAGTTTGAACCCCCCAAAACACCTCTAAAATTTCGAATGTTTTGAAAACCTTTCTTAGAGAGCACCTATGGCCCTAGAGGAAGCTACATACCAAACTTCGTTCCAATTTCATCAGTGGTTTTGGAGAAATCGTGATTTAGTAACTTTTTCCTCCGCAAACCCCCCTAAAATTTCGAATTTTTTGAAAACCTTCATTAGAGAATACCTATGGCCCTAGAGGACGCTGAATATTAAATTTCATTCCAATCCGTTCAGCGGTTTTGGAGAAATCGTGATTTAGTAACTTTGACCCCCCCCCCTTAAGATTTACAAATTTTTTAAACTTTCTTTTTAAATATCTCAAAAACCGCTAACTTTACAAAGAAATTACAAGAGACGAAAAAGTTGAATTTTTTAATGGCAAACACAATTTTTTTTATTTTGTCTGTAGCTCAAAGGATAACAGAGATATTGACAAAACCCAGAATTACTCTAGAAACAAAATATTTTATAGTTATTATGAGCTAAACTAATAAGTTATTTGCATAATGTTTCGAGCACTTTCTGAGCTGATTCCACTTGTAAAAAATAATAAAAATTTTCATATATTCATAGGTCTTGAATTGATTCGTTAGAGAGAGCTGGCGAAAAATTTCACAAGTGTTTCAGATTACTCACAGATGTCAAATCTATAAAAATAATTTACTGAATTATAAAATATCCACATTTTAAGTACAAATGTAACTCTAGCTTAATCAAGAAAATCGGTTTTAGAGTAGTTTTACATTAAAAATTATAAACGGCCACTATTTTGAAAATATTTAAAAATGTTCAAATTTTTTGTACAGTGATAAAAGGTTACGCAGCAAATAGTTATTACAAAGTTTGAGCTCAATATCTTTTTCACTTCCTAAAATATTAATTATTTTGTAAAAAACACATACAGACCGACAGACGAAAAAATAAGTACCGTAGTTTATACCCATGTTTATATTGTGAAATATGTTTGTCTGGATCCCAGGAACATATCCACAAAAGGGGTACAGAGAGTTCGGGGACACCCTGTATGTATATATTCATATGAGTAATTCATATATTATTATTTTAATACAATAATATTTATCATAGTAATTATACACATTTGACATCTGAAGAGGGTTGTTTGATTCAATTCTCTGAGGATACTCCTAGTATAAATGTATTCTAAGATTATTGAATATGTCATCGAAAAGTAAATAAAGGTAAATATACTTAGGCATGTTGTAATAAACCTAGCATTTAATGAAATATGATTTGACATACTTTTTCTTTGTGTTTAAATCTTTTCTCACAATGGTCTAACTGTTCCATAATCGTATTTTAGTAGGTTCGTAATGATCTGGCTAAACAGTTACCATGAAATCAATACAAATAAGTTAGTAAGATTGATTATAATTTATTTTAAGAGTTGTTTTTAATTGTTTAACAGTTTCAATTACTTTAATTCAAATGTTCAACGTTCATCGGTTACGCATTTACATTACAATACTTTTAATTAAAAAAGTTGTTTTGGTGTTAAATTACTTACATCTTAATTATTTTAGAAATTTGCATTTAAATTGAATTACACGGTAAGGCAAGGCAAGCTTCACTGATCTGTGGTTGGTTGGTACTCAGCGTTCTCGTCTTAACTCAGGAACCAACTAAACAATGATTCCAGGATTCATTGACCTGACTTGAATAACAGAATATCTTTAATACTTTTTCTAAAAGGTTTTCATAATCGAAATATAACACAAGGGTTATGGATATGCAATCCATTTACTTCTGGGAAAAGATAAAACACTGTGGAGATTAGCTGTCGGTGGTATTTAATCATTTTTTTTTATAATAATTTTGTTAAACCTCAAGACTATTTAAAAACAAACTTATTACCTCCACATTTAGTATAAAAAAGTAATTTTGAAAGGTCCAAACTCTATTATTCTTATTTTAATTTCATTAGAAAACAAAATTATTGATATATTTTTCTGACCAATTCTACTCAATGATAATTTTGTATTTTAATCTCTCAACAATTTTTTCCTTTTTCTCTATTTTATTATTCACAAATTTATACATAATAAGTTATATTAAAAAAATAAAAATAACACTATTCTCACTCATATACGTTTAATTACCAAAAGCGTTTCAACGACAAAGTCGTCATCCTCAGTGATATATGAGCTACAACTGACAGATTATAACTCAGATTATAGAGTTTGGCAAATTTACAAAAATACTTCTTCAAATAGTCATTATTTTAATCGGATGTGGTGGAGGAGCCAAGTGTCAAATAAATAGAGTGCAAATGGTTATTAGATCACCATGGGTTCCAACATAAATCTCAAAACAGAAAATTCAATACAGTAAAACAAACCTTT
>JAGFPH010005320.1:37681-58294 GCA_018207615.1 Philaenus spumarius
CAACCCTCGTATTGGTAGTATTTTCAATACACAGTGCATTGCGTGCTATTAGTATTTCCAATACACAGTGCAGTGCGTGCTTCTCACGCCAACCCCCGTATTGGGATAATTTTCAGTACACAGTGCGTCGTGTGCTTCGCACTCCAACCCCATATTGGGAGTATGTTCAATATACAGTGCATTCCGATAACTTAGTCAACAGACGGTCAAAATGTTTAAGAATGCTTCTAATATTTTGGTGAACAATGACAAGACGTTCAGGACCATAGGCAACAAGATCAACACAAGTTTCTTCTGTAAAATCTAACATAAATTTAAAAATACTAACTATGCTTCAAGTCAAGGCAATATACACAATACAAAAAAAAAAGAAAATGCAATAACTTAACACTAACACAGTATTTACAAGTTAAAATATAACGTAAAAAATGACAAAAACATACAAATCGTGTTTCCATTATTCCCCCTCTGATTTAAACTTTGAAGTGAGATGAAAAATAATTGCTTTAAACAAGAGTTAATCGTCTTAGAACTATACAATTTCTGCAAATTTCTATAACACAAATTTATTTATTGTTTTAAGGTTATAAATCATTGGAAATTTATTCACAATCATATTTCTTAGAGCAAGCTGCTTGCAAATTATAGAGACTTTAAACTTTATATTTTAAATATTTTAAATTTGTATCTGGAGTGTACCTTTTATGTGTACAAATAACTTTAAACATTATTATAAAAACATTTATCTAGCTTTGGCAATTTTTAATGTAAAATAGCTCTGGTAAAATTGTATGAATTAAAACAACGATCTAATACACATAATTTTACTGACAGAACCCACTCAAAGTACTAAAATGTCATTTTTATTGTCATATACAGGGGGATTCACGAAGATATGCAGAAACTTCCGGAGCTCATTCTACACGTAAAATTAAAGAAAAAAGATATCCGCCATTTTGTTTTTTTTTTTACAAAATAATTCATATCTAGAGAAATGTTTGACGGATTGAGTACTTGGCATGAAGTTTAATTTAACAATGATCTATTTCCAGGAAATAAAATATTATATCCAATAACGCGTTTAAAAAATGTGGCTGTTTGAAAATTTCAAACCTAAATTACTCAAATACCGTACGTTTTCAAAAACAATTTCGAGATACCTTTTTTGTGGCTCTTTTGATTACCTATCGGATATTGTAGTTGTACAAACAATCAAATGAAGGATAATAGTTAAGTTATGAGTAAAATTGGTTTGTTCAAACCGGCATCCTACACCAACACAGTAAACACAACAATATTATATGTAGGTCTATACTATAATAAATATGCTGTTATTATCTTAAACTTAGCTATTATCCTTCGTCCGATTGTTGTGACAGTTACATCATCCGATAGGTAACCAAAAGAGTGAAAAAATATGTCGATATTTTTTGTTAAAATGTTTTGTTTTTAAGCTAGTTAGGTTTAAAATGTTCAAACAACCGCCATTTTGAAACGCATATTTTGATATACTGTAATCGCTTATTTTTCTTGAGGTAGACCATTATTGGGTTAAACTTCACGCCAAGTTTGAACTCAATCGGTCAAACATTTCTCTAGATATGAATTATTCTGTAAAAAAAAACAAAATGGCGGATATCTGGAAAACGAAGCATTTCAGGACTTATGTTCATATAACTTGATTTTTTAAATTTTACTTGTAGAATGAGCTCTGAAAGTTTGTGCATATCTTCGTTAATCCCCCTGTATAAATATTTATATAGATACATTTCGAAACTATATATTTGTCATTTCAGTGAGAAAATGAAAATTTCTAGGTCACATATTTTAAATAACGCTGTTTTTCTAAAACCGTATTATAACGTGTACATTTATTTTTATAAGCAATATTTAAAAACTTGTAAGAAATAAACACTTTGTAAATAGTCATTTCTAGTAGGCTAGGTATTGTAATTACCGTATTTTCAGTCTACTTCATTTGTAAAATATAGACTTGTTAATAGAATTGGGCATACTATGAAGAAGCAATCATTTTGTTAGAATATTGGCAACGGTCTGTTTAGCAATTCTATTCCCATTACCAAGTTTGCTCTTGCGGAATGAGTTTTATCACGATCCAGTAACGTACATGAAGTAGTCTCGTATTGCGCTTACAAGCTGTAAAGTAAATAAAACGTAGGCATAAAGTATATATAAGGTTGTTTTATTTCAATTTCAAAGAAGTTTAATAACGGCTTAAGGAATTCTTGACGACAACTTAATACTTTTGCATTATATAACTAAAACAGTGTATATTTTCTCGCATTGTCAGTAAAGACAGTTACATTTTCGAGTTTTAATAAACATGACACCTAACACATTCACTGCTTCGCAAATTTCGTATTTCCTACACTAAGAGCTGACCTTTTATTTTTTGTATTTATAGCCTAAGTGAGTAAAAATTACTTTATTTTTTTATTTTTAAAAATTTTTACGTAATAATGACTAATATTTTAAAGCGGACGCACATGTGCGTCCGTAGCATATAAGCTCAAAATTGGCGTGCGAAGCACGCAATGCACTGTGTATTAAACATACTTCTCATCAATACGGGGGTTGGCGTGCAAAACACTCAATGCACTAGATATTGAAAATACTCCCAATACAAGGGGGGGGGGGGGGGGGGGGCAAAGCACCCATTGAACGGTGTATTGAAAATACTCCCAATACGGGGTTGGCGTGCGATTTACGCAATGCACTGTGTACTGAAAATTATCCCAATACGGGGGTTGGCGTGAGAAGCACGCAATGCACTGTGTATTGAAAATACTCCCTATACGGGGGTTGGTGTACGAAGCATGCAATGCACTGTGTATTGAAAATACTCCCAAGACGAGGGTTGGAGTGCAAAACTCGCAATACACTGTGTATTGAAAATACTCCCAATACGGTGGTTGGCGTGCAAAGCACTCAATGCACTGTGTATTGAACATACTCTCAATACGGGGGTTGGCGTGCAAAGCACGCAATGCACTGTGTATTGAAAACACTTACAATACGGGGTTGGCGTGCGAAGCATGCATTGCACTGTGTATTGAAAATACTCTCAATTCGAGGGTTGGAGTGCAAAGCACGCAATGCACTGTGTACTGAAAATTATCCCAATACGGGGGTTGGCGTGAGAAGCACGCAATGCACTGTGAATTGAAAATACTCCCTATACGGTGGTTGGCTTGTGAATCACGGAATGCATAGTGTATTGACAATACTCCCATTACGGTGGTTTTCGTGTAATGCCCTGTGCATCGGCCGATTCTCATAGTGTTCAGTGTCAAGCTCGTATTTGCGTCCTTAGCAGTGAACGTGTTAAATTAATTTCTACGTTTGTAAACATCATTCTATAACGAGTGTTTGGAAAATTATTACATTCGAATTAGTTAGTTTTCAAATTTAAAATGCCAAAAGTGGTAATAAAGTGGTAAGGTTTAAATTCAAATTTTATAAACTAATCGGTATTATTGCCTAAATGCATGACATCTTTAAATAAGAATTCTAAAAAATTCAACATTTGGGACTGTTGTGTCAGGGGTGTATGTAGTTCAACGATGGTTCATAGGCTACCTGAAAGACAGTAAGCAATGTGTTAAAGTTGGAGCACATGTGAGAGAGTGGGGTGTTGTTGATTGTGGAGTTCCTCAAGGAACAGCAGTAGGCCCAGTTCTATTCTTAATTTATGTAAATACTCTTTGCAACGGCAAGTTTAGTGATAGGTTGATTTCTTTTGCTGATGCCACGGTTATAGTTTATACATAAATACAGCAGTTGGTATTAATGCAAATTAGCTGTGGAAGAAGATTTAATCGGCTAAAATGACATTTTGCACTAATAAAACAAGTATTTGAATTTTTGATTAAAGGATATGGAAGAACCTTTTGCCACAGTTACGTATAAATGTTTAAAATGTATAAATACAAACTCACACATGGTCGGATCCATCCGGCTTTCAAGGAGGGGACTGTCTTCTATCAAGGGGGTTATAGAATAATTTTTGGAATACAATGCTTGAAAACGTCTTTGAAACTATTTCACAAGCACCCATTTTGAATAGTAATTAAGGATTATGTGCTTTATCCAAAAGGGAAGTTTATTACAACAAATTGTAGAGAATAAATCATAGATTTGACCTGTATGCTTGAAAATTTTAAGTAGCCTTATTCTATAAAGTTATTTAACCTTGTTTCACTAAATTAAAACAACTAAATAAAACTCATACAAACGTATAGTTTCAGCCAAACGGAAAGGTAACGGTTGACGCACTTAGAGCGTTGAAAATGTACATATTTCACGGAAATACTCGAATAGCCTCGGAACACTAAACCAGGTTTTCTTTAGATCAAACGAAAGTATAAACTTGCACTTCAAATCGATATAAAAATCATTATACAAATATATCGATTTGTAATAGATACATATATTGCAAAATGTGCTGTCTCATTGGTTAAAAGCTGTCCAAGGGTTTACAAAAACTTCATATGTAAGAAACTATAAGAGTGACGAATGATTGGAAGATTGTGGTAGAAATTTCAAATCTTGTCGAATACTATGGTGTCCTTATCTTCTTCCCAAAACAAGTCTGTCTAACGGTTATGTACCTTTAAAAAGTGACGAGTTTGAGTCATTTGTTTGTGCTTTCTCGCGCGGCATCAGTTGATTTAGACAACTACAATATTAAAACGATGATTACAATATAAATATACGTTTTAAGAGAAATTTGTGAATAAAAAATTAAGGTTTAAAACATTTCCTTTCCAAAAGTTTTTGTTTTATTGAGATTGGATAATGTTTAGTGGGTGAAATTTTCGATATAAGTTGTGTTGTCTGAGATTACTCAGTTGAGCAGTCTGCCACTTAGACGATTTAAAAATAACCCAAAGGAGGGGCTGTGGGAACCGATGAATTCATAGTGGGCATGAATAGAAAATTTTAATAGACAGTTCCGAAACTATAAAATATTTTGGGGTTACATTAGATAGCATGTCATAAAAAAACATATAAATGCTTTAAAAAATAAGTTGAATAGAGTTATTATAGATTTGTATTTCAGGAAATTTGCCCCAAGTACATGTTACGGAAACTTTATGTTTTACTAGTCCAAAGCAAATTGGAATGTGGAATTATTTGTTGGGGAATTGCTTATAACACAACCCTGTACCCTATTAAAATAATCCAAAAAGGCACTATCCGTGTTATACAAAATTAAAACAGAATTGAAACTTCAAGACCTCTTTTTCATATTTTATCTCTACTTCAATTACTTAAACAATTATTTATATATATATAAAGTTCATAGTAGTGGCTTCTGCAGAATAAGTGTACATAATACGTTTAAAATTATTACTCCGTTCTAGGCACAATTTGCCTGTTCCAAAACCTAGGCTGGCAAGTATTATGAATTATTTTTCTTATATAGCTCCGAAATTGTATAACAAACTACTAGTATATTATATCAAACACTGTACTAGACAACCAAAATTCCTGAAAAGCTTGAAATCTTGGCATCTAGACATTCTCATTAATAATTAATGTAATCAACTTTTCTCATTAAATTTTCTAAAAATATTGTTTACTGATTTTATTTTTCAGTTTGTGTGCTTTGTTTGATTCTTGCGTTAAGAGCCGCAGTTGCAAACAACATTATTATTTTAAAATTAGTTTTAAAATTTGATTAAGCCCAGTTTATCTCACCTGCTCTATAATCAATGCTCGTATGAAAAAATACAAGTACTGTATTATATAAAAATATAAATTTTGTTGTAAAACTTATTTATAATTCAATGTTTTTGTTAAATGTTACTCAACAACTCTGATAAAATCATTACAGGATTCCTATAGAGGGTACCTAATATTTTCAATGTTCTCTTTATAATTTTAATTTAACTTTATTTAAAATGTATTATATTTTTGTTTTATTTGGCATGTATTATATTGTAAAAAGTTTGTAAAGGAATAATAATAATACTTAAAAAAAAAATATTAGGAAGTTACACTTTAATTAGTTTAATGAATTTGTAGCATAGGTCGAATTAAGGTTGATACTCAGTAACTTTCGAATTCTTCTAATAGCCTATGCCTATAACATTAAATACCAATTGAAAACAAAGCGATAAGTCATCCATACACACCATTTAGCATTTTTCCAGAGTACCATTATTTAATAGATTTAAGATAAATAAGTAACAAAATATATATTCATTATATTAATATATATAATTTATATATATATTGTCTTACTGCATGGTAATTGGCTTTTCCATAATGTGAGAAAATAATAAGCAAGGAGGAATTTAATGAATACCCAAGTGTCTACATTCTAGTTCTTATATTCTGCGAACAGTTTATTTTAGTCTATCCCAACATAACGTCTCAATTTTAAGTACAATATTTAGAATCGAAGAGCTGGTTGAATGTAATGAATTCTTATTTATTTATATATTAGGAATATTTTTAGAGGATTCAAAAATACAACGTATTTATGCATTAGGCTAATGATTGTTAAAAATGATTTACTATAGAATTTTCCCAAATTGAAATGATGAAACTGCAATCTTTATAAATATTTTCGTAACAAAAATAGAAAACTAGTATATTATTGAGCTTTATAAGTTGTAAACATTATTTATTAAATATTATTATACATTTTGTCCTATATATTTAAACCGTAAGTATGAGTTATCATATCATTTAGTAATTCAAACTTACGCTTCAAATTTATAATTGAAGCCAAAGTAATGTTTACTTATATTCTTTCTAGCAATTCACCAAGAAAAATTTTTGGATATAATTTCATAACATATTCTAGAAATCAAAGATGAGTCATCTAACTGTGAAAAGAGCATCCCGTGAAAGAGCATTCTAACTGTGAAGATACAGGGTGGAGAAAAAGTCTGGAAACGGTTTAATATTTTGAATATAAAGAAAATTTGAAGATAGATGTGATTAAGGAACCTACTCTATGTAAAAATACTATTTTATTAAGATTTCAAATAAATTATCCGCCATTTTCAATGAACTTTGTTTTTTTTATGGAAAGGTGGTCATGTGATACATCATTTCGATGTAGAATTTCAAGAGAAAACCAACCTGAAATTTGCACATCCATATAATGTTTAACCGATTAAAAATGTCGGCAAAAAAAACCTAAATTGTGTTTTCCGATTTTGCTGTACTATTTTTTTAATAATAATTATATATTTTTTTGATTTAGAAATAAATAAGCTTTCAAACGATATGCCACACAACGATATTTGAGAGTATTTAAAATTTTGAGTTACAGCCATTTTGATTTTTCAAAATTTATTTCGAGTGATTCAACCAACTATCGTTGTGCGGCATATCGTTTGAAAGCTTATTTATTCTGATTCAATTATTATATATAATTATCTATATTATTCAAAAAATAATATAATTAATAGGTAAAAAAAATTAGTACATCAAAATGGGGCAAAATCGGAAAACACGATTTCATTGTTTTTTGGCCGACATTTTTAATCGGTTAAAGATATTAATGTGCAAATTTCATCATTGGATTTCACTTGAAATTATACATCGAAATGTTGTATCACATGACCACCTTCCGTTTAAAAAAAAACAAAGTTACATTCAAAATGGTGGATAATTTTTTTAAATCTTAATACAATTGTATATTACATAGAGCAACGCTGATTTGAATAAAAACACCGAACCACAAAACAAGGAACAAAAACAATAACTAAACAACTAAACAACTAAACGTATTAAACATAACTTACAATTTAGTTGTTTAGTTATTGTTTTTGTTCCTTGTTTTGTGGTTCGGTGTTTTTATTCAAATCAGTGTGATTTTGTCGCCACATTTCTCTTTTATTTGTTTAATACATAAAGTTAGTAAGTTCCTCAATCACATCTACCTTCAAATTTTCTTTATATACGAAATATTATACCGTTTCCAGACTTTTTCTCCACCCTGTATATTGAATAGGAATAATGTGCATCATACTGTTAGAATATATCGTATGACAAGCTATAGCAGACGTCTTATTTATATGAAGACTGCGTTTGATTTCTAAAATACAACTTTATTAAATAGTCTCTTTTATATAAGGTAAGAGAATATTACATCAGTTTTTATTATCACACTTCAAATATTTATAGTATACTAGTTGCGCACCTGTGCTTTACTACGTTATTTGACTTATTCACAAAGCCTAACTTTAAACACAGCTATGCTCAGTAAAATTCAAAGTCAGAGACGGTAAAGTCAGTATGTTCCACGTCATGGTGCTCTTAAAAAAAAAAAAATAAATAATAAAAATAAAAACAGAGTGGTGTTGTAAAATCTCTTATATGTATTTCCATATTTTACTTACTGTAACACCATAGTCAGTGACACGTCCTTGGTGTTGGTTAACAGATTGCAGCGGAAATAGAATTACTGTATACGTTTTATTTTTTATTTAAAACGCATTGCTCATATTTATCTTTATAATAAAACTCATAACATCTTAAAACTTAATGAACTATGGACATATCATACTCTGATGATGTTATATTCTGTTCTAATAACTTGAGTGCCGACTTACCTGGCGGAAAAGTTTGTCTGTATATCTAACATAAGTTCAAAGAGCACTAGAAGAAGGGGGCACTACTCTTGCCATACCTTTGCACCGGACTATGCAGTGTAATAAATCATTTACTGTGTCCGCTTGCCGTCTGTGGAATTCGCTACCGGATGCAATTAAGTCTGCTGATTGCCGTGTCCAGTGTTGATGTCATATTTATTGTACAAAGAGGATGATGCATCCCAGTTTTGAGGCGTACATTAGAAGTGTTTATTGTTCAATTGTATGAATGTGAATGAATGTTTAATTATGATTGTAGTGCGTATTTAATCTGTAAGTACTAGCAGTTCTGTGAACAGTAGACCTCGTTCGTTGAAATAACAAATGTGGTTTTGAGCTTAGGTTAAACATAGTGTACCAGTAAGGAAGTAACCACAACTCGCACACAGTCACAGCGGCCACACTGACCGACTGACGTAGCGCAGGAAAGAGCAAGAGGTAGCGCGCTCTCTCTTCCTTTCTATAAAATTATAAGGTTTTAATATGATATCTAAAGAATAAACGTATAAAAACATTGTTAAAATAAAAGAACTTGGGTGATTTTTACAAATTTGAAGTTTGCGGCCATTTTGTGAGCTTACCGTTAGAGCTACGTAAAAAAATTAAGGAAACAATTTTGTAGAACATCAAATTTTCTACCCGCTAATGTTATTAGTTTTTTAATTCAACTTGCGGTTAAGCCACAAACTGGCTTTGGAAAAAAGCTTACACTGAAAGAAACGGTGCGGCCGCCATTTTCATTTTATTAAAGGGATTAAAAATGAAAAATGGAAAAAATATATATACATGGCTCGGCCTAGGAATAAGGAACATTCATGCAACAAATTATCACAATCGGTCAAGGCGTTTGGCCATAATCGTGAGACCGATAGACAGACAGACTCACAGACGAAATGCCAAACGGTCTAGCTAAAACGGAGACCTCGCTTCGCTTGGTCTATTAATTACTGTTAATATTTTTATAAATTTTAAAGAATACATTTATTTTTGTCTGTTAAAGAAATATTTATTTTTAAGTATATTATCTTGTAAATGTTTGTAATTTTGAATTGGAGTTAGAAGAGAAGACTAAATAGTCCTAACGTCGTCCCCAAAAAATAAAGTCAATATCATATCATGTGCTCTATAGGCAAATATTACCGGTAATATTTATTAAAAGACATTACCCAATAATCGCATTAGAAATGTAAACCTCTTGTTCAGACAGAATTTGATCGTTTAAGGAAACAACGATGAAAATATTGGTACCCTATACTATAGAAATTCCAACGAGTTAACATGTAGAAAAATCATTAGGCTCTACGCTTTCATTAGAACAAAGAAAACACATCGTACATTTTAATCTTATTCTATCAAACGAATGATAATATTTTGATACAATACTTTTATTTTAATGGAATTAATGGTTTATTGTTATATCATGATCGTAATGGTTAAATAAAAGTCCTACATTTGTCATTTACATCCGTTAAAGTGTAATGACGATTTAAGAAAATTTGAAAATTTTCCTGATAAGATTAATAGTTTTAAGTGAATTTAAATTTGAGAAAAATAATGTGGAGTATAACAATTAGTAACAAAAAGCTATGGAGAGGAAATCAAATGAAATTTTTTAAAACGGCCTTCTAAGAATTGAACATCTGTAGTATTCCTATAAATATTTAATACATTTTAATATATAAATGATAATAACAGATTGTAAAGTCATATAAAACAATATGATCAATTTGAATTTAGGACAATTAATCCAAATAGGTTTTAACCAGACAGTTTAATCATAAAACCATATTAATTCACAAAAATGGTGCATCGTTATAATTTCTGACGTTGACATATCATTGATTTGTTGCATAGCTTTAATCGTTGAGAAAGTAAAAAGTAAAGTAAGAACAACAACCTTAATTTTAAACTCCATCGTTTCTCAGAATATTGTATTGGCTTACTGAAAGATAGTTCTGAAGGATTGAAACAATTAAGAAATTTAATGAAAATAATATGAAAGGTTTTAATAAACGAGACTAAGTTAAACCGGTGTATCGCGTAGAGTTAATGTGTAGTCTAGACACGAGGACCTAACCTTGTTAGTAACTTTGTCTAGACGGATGTTGTTAGCGTTATTGCAAAATGCAGGAAGTGAAATTGTTAATTCCATCGTTTATTGGAAATTATTGTTTTACTTGGTATATTCGTTAACAAATTTGTATTATAAAAATGTAAATAAGTTTATTATTGATTAAGGATTAATGTATACAGGCTGTTTTTAAAAAAAATGAGCCACCATTGTTATCTTGCAAACTATAAATCTGACAGCAAACTTTAAATAGGTAACCTTTCTTTGTTTTTGAGAATTTAAAAAAATGTAGTTAAAATATGTATAAATGGAAGCCATTTTCGAATATGTAGGTCAACTTTAGAATTTCTTATGGAACATCCTACATTTTATGATGCTTTTGGATTTTAAAAGTTATTTGAACACTCTTTTGTTCTTGCTGTTTTTTTGTTTTTGTTTTTTTTTTGTACGACTAACCGTTTAAAAGTTAGAGAGGTATGAAGTTTTTAAAACACCCTAACTGAGCAGGAGATATTGTATGGACACGTTTTGAACCATAGAAACGCTCTTACACTAACAAAACATTGTTTAGACTAAAAACTGCTTGTTATAATCAAATAATACGTTTTTTTTATAAGCCACTAGCTGACCCGCCAATGCTTTGCTATTGCTTAATTTGAAATTTTGAAAGCCTGTAATTCGTATCCGTGAGGGCCGATGTAAATTATAATGGGATTCGGCTCATTGCTTGATTTACCTAACCTAAAATTATATTCATTTTTTGATCCAAATCAGTTGTTGATCAAAATCAGCTGTTGATCAAAATCAGCTGTTTTAAGCTTTTCATACGAACAGCTGTTTTTTGTGCCCCTGATAAAATCAAAAGAAATATTTCTTCTTCTTCCTTAATATTGACCTTCCATAAGATTAACATTGAAACTTTGAGGGCCACTGGGGCGTAGCCCTTATGTCCTAGGACTTCGGTAAATGGCCTAAAACCTTCCCTGGGTTAACCTGTGTTACTATGCAAAATTTCAAAGCAATCGGATGGACGGTTTGGTAACGCATAACGGACAAACAAACGGACATACATTGAATTTTATATATATAGATAATTCGTAGGAATTAAGATCCAAAACTTCAAATTTGTCACATTTAAAAAATGAAGTTCAATATCAACTGTTGATTGTCATTGTTGCAAATTGTTGTTTAACAAAATCTCTCTGTTTATTATTCTACAAGTTCTCATTTTTAAAGTACAGTTTTTAATGTTTTTATTTTGGAAATGGGACCAACTTTCAAATTTTTTATAGAACATCGTATATTATTTTTATGATGATTAAGAATTTTACTGAATTCTGGATTCCGAATCAGCTGATATCTTACCTACTTAATTTTTCATGTCTGACAAATTTTTGTAGTTTTGTTACTTAATTTCTCCGTGTTATGGTTTGTTTAAATAACAAAAACCATATTGTTTGATCGCATAAAGTCATTTGGTTTTCTAAACAATGGTTTGTTGCTGAAGAGCGTTTTCTTTCATTTATAACGTTTCTGTACAAAAATATCTTTCGATCAGTTATTGTGTTTTTAAATCTTTATACCTCTCTAACTGTTTAACGGTTAGTCGTATAAAAAAAAAAAAACGAACAAAAAACGAAGTCTTAAAATAACTTGTTAAATCAAATATAATCTCAAAATACAGGGTATTCCGTAAGAAATTAGAAAGTTGACCACCTTATTGGAAAATGGCGGCTATTAAATATTTTAAGTACATATTTTTAAATTTATCAAAAAACAAAGAAAGGTCCCCTATTTAAAGTTTGCTGTCATATTTGTAGTTTACAGAATACCAATGGTGGCAGTTTTTAAAAAGACACACTATAGACGAATAAACTTAAGGGTTTGTTCCAGTAAACGAGAAAGCAACAGGAAACGAAAGCGCTTCTCTCTATAGCCGTATCTAAACAGTGAAATTTCTTGCAGCTGAGTGCTTTGACATTGCCTCATTTCAAACCATTTTATAAATCCATCTTTTGTAATTAAGTGCTGAAAAAAACCTGAATATTATGTATAAAATTGCGGATCCGACTTGCGTTTCACTTTTAGTTATGAATTTTTTATTGTGTAAAGCAAAAAGTTCAAACTTGGAAAATTAAAACAGAATTAAAAAATGTGAAACGCAAAACGGATGCGTATTGTAATTGTGCTTAAAATGAGACCTTGCAAAAAATTCTATGATAAGAAGTAAACGAAATATATATGGTTTGAAATTTAGGATTGCTCTTATGGGATAGAAATCCAAGATGGCCGCCACTACAGCAGACCCTTAATACACGAATCACTGAAATAATCAAATATATTTGAAAATTAAAATGTATCTATATCTATTTCTTTATTAAAAATGTAAAGTTTTTCAGCTCTTCGTATTTCTTAAGATAAATTACTCTTATCTTGATTTAATATTGATACCTAATTGTACTGTATGAACTACGTATAGGAAAACTAAAATCAAAACTCACATATAAAGTGAAACATGCTTAAATTTCCTTGAATATGTACCTTTTTTATTTCTCCAGTGGTGTATTGACCGTTGGGAAATCATACGTCAGAGATTCCAGTCCGATATTATCAATAAATCCTTTTCACAGATCTTGGCGTCAGTACAATTGCCAATTAGATTTCGCGAGTTTGAAACTAATCAAGCAAACGTTGTTTGTTATTGCACAGCACAAACGTTGGCATCACATTGTAAATATGAAAATAATAATACTTTACAACGTGTTTTCCATAAATAAGTTGAAAAATGGTCAGTGTTTAGTTACTACAATATTTTATTGAAATAGCTTTTACACTATTGGTCCGATTTTCATGAAATTTGGTATGTAGGTACTAAACCCTAATATCTCCAGGCGTTTTTTTCATTTTTTGGAATTTTTTATTTGTAAGGGTAATTTACCCCTAAAAACCCATAAAAACGACAAAAATGCAAATTTCTCAAAAACGGCTCTAACGATTTTGATCAAATTTTCAGTATTTATAGTGCTTAAGATGCCAAACAAAATGACACCACCCGCTTTTATCAAAACTTCGGCGTTTTATAACTATGGGGAAATGTTTAAAAATAAACAAGTTTGTGTTGTCAATCTAGCATCGCGGCGGCGGCGGCCGCACGGGGTAGCACCACGGTAGCGAGCACGGCCAGTAATTCAAAGGTCGCGCGATCGAATCCCGCCTTGGACAATAATTTTTTTATACGATTGACGTAGGTAGAATATTATTTTTTTGTTTTGTTCTAAAAATTAGTAAATAAAATCATTAAAAACAATGTCATTTTGACTACAGTAAGTTGGGAGAAAGTTTGTGTCAGTTAACTGATACCTTTTATTCTTTTTCTTTACACAAACAGTTAAAGTATTCATGAACGAATTCCCTTCAGACTGAAACATCATATGATTGATTGATTATATTGCAAAGTGCTATGCAAAATTTCGTCATTATTGTTTACTGTTGTCGTGTTGTGGCTAACATTTGATTTTAGGAATATCGATTGTTACGCTCGGCGAGCAAACAAGGTTTGTGTAGAATGCAAAACATTGTAATAATATTCAATATTTTGTTTTAATGATGTGTTAAAACACTTATTTGTTCACTATTATACTTGTGATAATACCACGTATTATTTTCTGTTTGAACAGTTTTTTTTCAATATTATTTATAATATGGTTGTGACGATCTAGTTAATCATGGTAAAACAGATATTGATTTAAAATTTCCATACAACCAATTTTTAGAAACCAAGGATTGTTATACGAATTTAACCGTACAGGACAAACTATTTACATACTTTGGAAATACAAAGACATCGTGATGTTAATGAAGGGATTTTTAAAAATTTGTGGTTACACATTAGGGTGCTTTTCGATTTTGTGTCAGCAAACTTTTAACATTTGCCTAACCTAACCTAACCTAACCGGTTTAAAGTTACGGTTATGAGCATTTCACAGTTACTCATAAATATAAATTTGTCGATCCCGAAACGGGACATACGGCAGACAGTCGAAAGCAATTGGCGGCTGGCATAACACCGTGACAAAGTTCAGTCCGGCACACGTCGTTCTGTGATCTATTCGTACTTGTGTGAGTTTGTATGGCGACGGCGGCATCACGGAAAAGACTCATTCAAGCAAATTCTCGAAGATATTGTCGCCTACTGGCCTCCAGAATAAAGTTAACAATTACCATTGGCGGATCCAGGGGGGGGGGGGGGGGGGGGGGGGCTGCAGCCCACCTTTAGGTTATTATATTTTTGTTTAACCGTCTAAGTGGCAGACTGCTCAATTGAATAGTGTCAGACAACATAACTTGTATCGAATATTTCACCGACTAAATATTATCAAATCTCAATAAAACAAAAACCATTGGAAAGAAAATGTTTCAAACTTCATTTTTTGTATTTACAAATTTCTTCTAAAAAGTATATTTACATATGTAATCATCGTTGTAAAATTGTAGTTGCCTAAATCAATATTGATGTCGCGCTAGAAAGCATAAGGGAATGACTCAAACTCGTCACTTTTTAAAGGCACATAATCGTGAGACAGACTTGTTTTGAGAAGAAGATAAGGACATCAGTGGATTTGTCAAGATTTTAACTTTCTACCACGATCTTCTAATCATTCGTCACTCTTATAGTTTCTTAGATATGAATTTGTCTGTAACCCTTTCCATTGGACAGTTTTCAAAAAATATATATGCAGTATTCATATAATAATTTTTATATCGATTTGAATTACAAGTTCTATATTTTCGTTTAATATAAGGAAACCCTTGTTTAGTGTTCTGAACTATTCGGGTATTTCTGTGAAATATATACATTTTCAACGCCCTAGGCGCGTTAGCCGTTACCTTTTCCTGTCAGGCTTGAACTATATACTATACGTTTGTGAGAATTTTGTTTAGTTGTTGTAATTTAGTGAAATAAGTTTTTAGAATAAATCTATTTAAAATTTTCAAGAATACAGTTCTATTCTACGGTTTATTCTCTACAGTTTTTTATAATAAAACTTGATTTTTGGGTATAGCATATAATCCTTAATTCCTATTCAAAATGGGTGATCATGAAATAGTCTAAAAAGACGTTTTCAAGCACTGTATTCCAAAAAAAATTCTATACCCCCCCCCCCCCCCGGATGGGAGATAGCACCCTCCTTGAAAAACGGCTGGATCCGCCCATAACAATTACTCCTTTCATAGTTTCTCTTTAGAAAATGTGTAAAGTTTGTTGAGAAATAACCGAAAAGTTCCCTCATTGGTTCAATTATTCCACAATTGCCAATTTTCTTCACCGTTTATAAATATGTTAATCCTTTTCATATAGTTTATACGTAGTTCTAAAGGACATTAAACTTTTTAGGCGGGGTGATTTATTTTATAATAACTGTTTTTTAGGCTTCACTCATCTTATTTTTAGACCATGGTGCAATCCCTTGCTCTCCTGTTGTCGAAATTGTCAACACCACAACACAGCACACACAACAGCTCAAAAACACATAAAAACGGGGAGTTACCGATTCAACACTGTCGTCAAAGTCACAAAAAAAAAAAACACAAAACATAAGAATAACAAGAAATTGCACAAAATTGTCTTACATTTCGCGAAGACTGATAAACACGTCGCTTCTTCAGAAACCGGTATATTACGTGCCTTCAGGTGGACGAAGGCCTGCTAGACGCTTACTAACTGTGTTGTTGTGGTGACAATTTCGACAACAGGAGAGCAAGAGATTGCACCGTGGTCTAAAAATAAGGTGGGTGAAGCCTAAAAAACAGTTATTATAAAATAGTTTATATGTATCCCAAATATCCAATAAATAATCGTTATCATTTATTTCATGTTGTGCATTTATACTAATTTTATTTTATTTTTTTATAACCGAGTTATAAAACTCAATAAATGTTTAAACTTATTGAACACAATATTAATAAACGGTATCAGTTAACTGACACAAACTTTCTCCCAACTTACTGTAGTCAAAATAATATTGTTTTCAATCATTTTATTTATTACTTTTTAGAACAAAACAAAAAAAATAATATTCTACCTACGTCAATCGTATAAAAAAATTATTGTCCCAGGCGGGATTCGATCGCGCGACCTTTGAATTACTGGCCGTGCTCGCTACCGTGGTGCTACCCCGTGCGGCCGCTGCCGCGATGCTAGATTGACAACACAAACTTGTTTATTTTTAAACATTTCCCCATAATTATAAAACGCCGAAGTTTTGATAAAAGCGGGTGGTGTCATTTTGTTTGGCATCTTAAGCACTATAAATACTGAAAATTTGATCAAAATCGTTAGAGCCGTTTTTGAGAAATTTGCATTTTTGTCGTTTTTTATGGGTTTTTAGGGGTAAATTACCCTTAAAAATTAAAAATTCCAAAAAATGAAAAAAACGCCTGGAGATATTAGGGTTTAGTACCTACATACCAAATTTCATGAAAATCGGACCAATAGTGTCCTCTCTGGTCGTGTATACATACTGACAGACTGACAGACAGAAACCACTCTAAAAAAACTTTTTTGGGTTCAGGGAGCACCAAAACAAAAAATTCCACTAAAAATATTTTTGGGTTCAGGGAGCACTAACACAGATAATTGCACTAAACCATTTTTTGGGGTTCTGGGAGCACCAAAACAGATAATTCAACTGAAAATTCAAATTCGAACATTTTTACGAAAACAATACTTTCTCCATATACTACGTATAGGGAGGAGAAAGTAAAAAAGACATATTCATAGACTGTACTACGTTAAAGTTCTTAAATGTATGTAATATGCATTGTATCATTTAAAACACATTAGATCATCCAAAGTAGATTACACTAAAATAAATACATTGAATCCTTGTTTACTGCAAAGGACAAGTTGGTATTTGTTGTGTTAAACAATATTCGCCTATTAAATATTTATTACCATCAATTGTAATTTCAACTCACTAGTTTCACTTTTATCATCATTCTAAAAGTTTGAAAACAATGGTTTCCTTCTTCGCTTTATTAAAAAGTAATATTTATAATTGTAAATCAGATTTCAAGATACTTAGTAATTTATTATTAGCGAATTTCCATAGGAAAAATGAGCTATTGCAGTTACCCTTATGGCAAGACCCAAGGTCGAAGGTAGGAAATGAGCATCAATCATGGTACCCAGAACACGTTTTGGGGTGCCATTAAAAATCATATATATATATTGTTTTGGAAGGAATCCAGCTTCTTCCTGCCGGTTGAATTTAGAAGAGAATACCAAGCTGTTGCTGCGTAGGTGACAATGAGGCGAAGATACATTTTATACGCAGCCAGTCTGATGGACAGTGGGAGTGAGCTTTTGTGACTAATCACCGGATAAAGATTAGATAGCTCCAATTGCTTTTCCAATGACTAGCCTGGTATGATGGGATAAAGTTAGCCTTCGATCTAGGGTGACGCCTAGTTATTTTGCTTTATTTTGAAATGCTATGGGAGATTTGTTTGGGTGAAGTGTGGTTTTGGGTGTAGTAACCTTGTTGGTAAAGCGATTGGCTTCTGTGTTGTCTGTATTAACAGCAATTCTCCACTTCAGAAGCCAGGGCTCAAGCAGATCCAGCTGATGACGTTGGATGATTTTCGTTCCATAATGTACATTGGATAATGTGTACTAGAACATGGAATCGTCAGCAAATAGACGCAAAGACACTGGGTGGTGAACTGGAATATCGTTAGTGTACAGTGACGGGCCAAGGACTGAGCCTACAAATACTTAACAGTATACAATTTAAATACACAACTAATCAACTTTAATCGTAAATCGAACCAACAAAATCACCTCTCAAGGTATTTTATATTAAAAACATCAGTTTTACAGACAATAACCGAAACGTAGATAAATTCTCTGCACTTTAATTTAAGTAATGCTCCGACTGTAAGTCGAGCATCGAGGTTGTCTCGTAAATTTCCATCTCGCAATTCATCAAGCCGTAGCAGCAGAAGTATGTGCGCTACATAATGCATGCTGTTCTCTACAAAGCGAGTCCACCATAGACAGATATTCTGATAATGTATTTAAGTAATGCTCGAACATTCAGTCAACTAAATTATTCTTCAGGTTAAGTAAGTTTCTGCAGCGAATCTTCTGGTAATATGTTTATTAAAAGTTTTGTACTCTTAGATATTTGGATGATTAATACAACCAATGTCCTAATTAAATACAATAATTGGTTTTGTGATAAACTTTCCTATTTATAGATTTTGTGAAATAGTACTTGATAACATGTTATTAGGGGGAATTTATTGATAATCTATTAACAATGCACTATCATTGTTCTTATAATCTATATATTAATTTGAAAAGATTTTTTTTGTAATCCGAGTGAGATCTCGTGTTTTACTGGACCGATATACACGCAGTTGGTACCAAATTAAAGGTAATTGTCTGTATATTTGCCCATTTTGATTGGATTTCACCTAATACCCCAATAAATTTTCTAAAAACGGAAATCTTCTATGGCAATTTAACATGGGGTAACATTTTACCATAAGTGAATTTAAAAACTAATAACATTCTGCCAGTAGCAAATTAGATTATTAGGTCTACCGGTCACAGAACTACTAGTTATAAGGTATAACTGTCACTATTATTTTGTGATTGAGGCCCTTTTAGCATGAAACGATTAAATTGTACTAAACTGAAATGGTTTTATTTTTTAACAGTCTATTTAATATCATTGATTTGCTCTATTACATTTCTACTTCCTTACAGTAAAAATTAACCAGTAAAATTTAAAAAGGTTTATTGTGTTTTAAAAATTTACATATGTTATTCGATTATAAATGCTTAAGCATATGATACCTTAAAATACCAATATTTTTCAATTAACAATTTACAAGCTAAACTTATTGACTATGCCATATTCAAAGTGGACGTTACAGTAAACTATAATTAAAATATCTTCATTCTAGGTTTTCCCTCAATAACGCGATATTTTTAGCTACCTTACGCATTAACCTAAATAAAACACAATGCCCCCTAAAATAAAATCTTTAGAAGTTAAAGGGTTGCCTCCTATGAGCGCCCTGTCCTACGAGCGCTATGTCCATCTAGCGCTCACTCTCGGGTTGACGAGGGTCAGAGAGGGGTTGACAGGTCTAGGAGCTTTCCAACGAGCGCCGCATGTCTGTGTCACCCCCTTCGACCACCTGTACTTGTTAGTATTTACTGATCGATGAATTGACACGATCAGTGACATCGAAAAACATTCCTTAAATATGACCCATATGCTTGTATTTAAAACCTTTCTTATAGATAATCGCAACGATATATAGTTTATAATATTACAGTAACGTTATTTCAATAGCCGTTGTCGGATTTGTAAAACTAGAACTAAAAAGATGATAAAAATATAACAAATTATTTCCAAAAATAGTCTTAAACAAAATACCTCCCAAATCTTTTATTTGGTATTTTACCATGTGATATTTACTGAATCACTGCTTCTAGTAAGTTGAAGATACCTAAATATGAAACACCTCAATTCTGTCCTAAATTAAACGGTAATTTTTGTAAGCAGTGCCATACGTGTTATAAGCACGTGTATAAACAATTTAATATGCCATTATTAGGTCATGTCCCTCAAAAGGGTCGCCGGAATACTACCCCCCGGAAAACTACCCCCCCAAGCAGGTTCCTACGTCATTTTGACGTCAGAGATAAGGGGGGGGCAGTTTTCCAGTCACGCACACTCAAGTTTCGATATAATTAGAATAAAAAAAAAACTAGAGGACTAACCTAAACTGTTTAGTCACAGTATGTTGCCGATAACAGTATAATTGTAGGAACCTGCTTGGAAGGGGGGTAGTTTTCCGGGGGGTAGTATTCCGGCGACCCGTTTT
>JAGFPH010005320.1:64401-99285 GCA_018207615.1 Philaenus spumarius
TAAAATTAATACTTTCTGAGATCCCAATGGTGGCCCAATTAAAAAAATCACAAAATAGAAAATGTTTGAGAGGCTGTATCTCATAAACGGTTGGGTTTAGGAAAAAATACAAAAGAATACAAATGTCTTAAATTTGTGTCTCCAATCGAAATGCAACATAAAAATAGGGGTTTCTATTTAAAAAAATTAAGTTGGCCGCCATATTGGAAAAGTGGCGGAGTTTTTGGAAATTTTAATATTGTAATTTTAATGCAAGGGAAAAACTAGGGAAGGTCCCCCATTTAAAGTTTGTTGCAACTTTTATAGTTTCCGAGATCCCAATGGTGGCCATCTGGAGTTGATCACCCTGTATTTATTAGTCCTAATTAAATAGGTACTGAATTAGTTTGAATGTTACTAATGTATTTCAAAATCTAGTAAGAAGGTTGATATTATTTAAGGATTTTTAAATTATGTAAATAAGCTACGTATAATTCCACCTACAATGTTTTTTACTCCCTTTCTTGCATCTTCCTGTATTTTGACACCTGTAAATTGTCCTATAAAATTTGTGTAATAAATTCGGTAAGTGGGCTCAAACGATTTTAAGAAATACAGAAAATCTCAATATCGAAATAATAAAGAAAATGTATGATAAATTTGGTGACACTTTGAAAGTGTTTACGGTCAGTTAATGTAGAAGATAGTCAACCAAGCAGCAAACTCTACAGTGAAATATTTGACCCGAAGGGAGTTTGTTTTTGACAGTAAGTTAATTACGGCAAATCCTTTGTGTTACATTGGGATTCGTGTTTCATGAACTTTGATAAAGTTTCTGACAATGATTTATTGTAATGAAGTTAGCATAATGCTTACGTAATTAATAAAGCTTACTGGCTTGCACTAACCTTGTGGCTAACTGAAGCTGTATTAAACACAGAAACTTTGTTCTCAATTGAATCTAGTATAACGATTTTATACTTAAACTCTAAAGAAGTAAACACCCTTGTCCCATTAGAACATTACAAGATAAAGAGATTGTTCAATAATTTCTCCAGGCGTATAGATAAGGCTCCTGCACCGTATGTACATCGTATGAATGTGGTGATAAAATAAAGTTCAATGTTTACGTATGTGATACTCGTAGTTCTGTGAATAGACCTCGCTCGTTGAAATAACAAAAGTGGTTTTGAGCTTAGGTTAAAAATAGTGTGCCAGTAATCTGAAGGTTTAGCAAGTGAAACATTATTTTGCAATTCCCTCGACTCCGGGGTTTATAGATCTCGTTTTTTTCCTTTTATTAATTATTAGGAGATCCAAAGCATTGAGAATGTATTTAATTTTCACGATTAGCTTGGACTAACCCGTTCTATTGTAGAATTGCTTAGTAAGAAATCTAGCTGTACTCAATTTAAATTAAATAAAATCTTGGTAAAACTTAATATTATTACAGATTTCTTTTTAATGTTATAAAAATGTAAGCTTAATTGGTGAAATTTTCGACACTAGACATTTTCAATACAAATAAATACAAACATACGTCTATAATATAAAAAGAAAAAATTTGCTAAGCAACCCTAGAAAAGTGTGGGTAGTAATAAAGAAAAGTACGAGAGGTGATTAAAGTTCAGTGCATGTACATAATAGGCTTATTTTAATAAGTAAGAGAGATTTTTCGACAAAAAATTCTTAAAAATAGAAAGAACGTCTTTTAAGGTGTTTTGAATTCAATTTTTATTTTATTTTTCATTTTAATTTTCAGTACGTAGTTATTTGATTTAGCCTTGGTATCAAAATTATGACATGTTTTCAATAAAAGTATAGGCGATGGTTTATCAGGATTAGCTTGGACTAACCCGTTCTATTGTAGAATTGCTTAATAAGAAATCTAACAGTGCACAATTTAATTTAAATAAAATTGGCGCTTCGTAAAACTCAATATTATTACAGGAAAGAAAAATATTAATGGTCTCAAAATGTAAACTTTATTGGTGACATTTTCTCCACTAGGCATCTGCAACATAAATAAACACAAACACACGTCTATAATGTAGTGTATAATAGTGTACAAAATAAGAAAGAATTTGCTAAGTAAACCAAGTAAAAGTGTCGCTGGTGGATACTATACAGAAATAGTACTAAAGGTAACCAATGTTCAGAGCATGTACAGGATAGGGTTACCTGATAAGTAAGGGAGATTTTTTTTCATAAATAAATCTAAAAATATAAATAATTTTTGTAAAGTGTTTTAAATTAAAATTTTGTTGGCACCTGTGCTATTAACGTTTTAGTATATAGTTATTTGACTTTGACCTAGTATCAACATTATGACCTGTTTTGAATAAAAGAGTCAAAAAATTATAATAAAATAAATCACACTTTAATTTATAACAGACTACCTAATTGACCGATGTTTATTTTATAACGTTTAATGCTCACAGTAAAATTAATAATAGTGTAACGTGCAACTGCACTCAAGGCCGTAGCCAGGAAAATTATTCGGGGGAGGGGGGGGTCAGTTCAGGACCGGGGATTTCAATTTAAACCCTTTAACACGTTCACTGTTAAGGACGCACATGTGAGCTTCACACTGAACGCTGTGAGAAGCTGCCAACGCACAGAGCATTGCGCGCCAACCTGCGTATTGGGAGAATTTTCAATACACAGAGCATTGCGTGCTTCGCACGCCAACCCCTGTATTGGGAGTATTTTCAATAAACAGAGCATTCCGTGCTTCGCACGCCAACCCCGTGTTAAGTAAGAGTTGCACCTACTGCATCCATGTGTATTGTACGTTGTAGTTTAATCAAGTAAATCTAAATAGCAGTATGTATGCAATGCACAATGATGTAAAATATGTTGCTGGATCCTCTGTTGTAATAAAGTTATTAATGTTTGATATCGATCCAGTTGGCCAGATCATGCATTACAGTGTGGTAACTTTATTACAATATACCCTTGACAGAGACTATATCAAAGTCCGTGAAAAACAAAGTCCAATGTAAAACAAAAGATTTGCTGTAATTAACTTACTGTCAAAAACACTCTTAATGCTTGTACAAATAATATAACTTACTATAGCGATACCAACTGTTGGATTGGACAAGTCTCTTCTACAATAGTCTACAATATTCATACCCATATGTCATCAAATGAACATTGTTTCATAAATCAGTTTTTAAAATCAGAAAGTACTACCTGGGTACCTGGGTTAACGAATTTAGAACATGATTAACTTAACTAAGGTTTCATAGGACTACACATGTATAGTGTAGTTATTTATATGATAATATTGTCACAGACATAAACGATATTCGGATGTCGTAGTGAAGAGCTTGCGTTGGACTACTATTAGGACCTAAAGTGAGACAGTAAGCCTGGTGCTATGAATATAAGTAATAATCGGTATTACATTGTAAACTACACAATAATTAGTGATGTTGTCTCGTAGTCTCGTAAATATTCTCAGAATTATAGAAAACGCAAGTCAGATTAAAGTTCGCATCGAAAAGAATTAAATTATCCTAATGAAAGTCCAGTGCCTATGCGAGTTATGTAGCTGAATCATCGGGTATACGTAGAATATACCTAACGTCTAGGAATACTGGACAGGCGTTGTTGGAATGTTATACAGAAAACACTGATAATATACCACCAGCTACATTCAAATTCCCAATATAATGATATTTTTAAAAAATTCCCCAATTTTCTATTTACATATAATTATTGTAAACATTATCACCCAAACATATTATAAAGCATAACATATATATATATTATAAAATTATTATATTATATTTAAATAGGTAGTTATTGCTTACATGTTATCACTTCTGTATATATACCAGGTGTCTTAAAAGTCCCACTCCCCCCTTTAACTTTTGTGTTTGTTAAAACAAACAAATATCCTTTCGGGAACGACACCAACTTAGCCCAAAGTATCTTTTGAAGCAATCGAAAATTTTGAGTGTCCCCTAAAAATGAGGGATTTTGGAGCAACTCAACATTTTTAAATGGGAAGTATGGTCATGTGATACCTCACTTTAAAGGTCTATTTAAGACTAGGAAAATGACATAAAGGAAATAAAATTTGGACCACCCAAAACCAAAATGGCGGCCCTAAACGTGTTGAAATAAATCGACTTAAAGTTTCTAATATCTCGAAAAGGAAGAGTTTTTAGAAAACAAATCAAGAGACAAAACATGTTTATTTCAAAGTGCTTGAACTAAAACATTGCTTCCAAATGGATTTCTTAAATTTTAAGTCAACTCTTACATCTTAGAAAATTTTGTAAAAAATAAAATTTACGAAATCGATTTAAAGCAATTTTTTGTCAAGCACTTTGAAATAAACATTTTTTGCCTCTTGAAATGTTTTCTAAAACCTCTTTCTTTTCGAGATATTAGCAACTTTATGTCGATTTATTTCAACACGTTTAGGGCCGCCAATTTGTTTTGGGTGGTCCGATTTTTATTTTTTTATGTCATTTTCCTAGGCTTAAATAGACCTTTAAAATAAGGTATCACATGACCATACTTCCCATTTAAAAATTTTGAGTTGGTCCAAAATCCCCCGTTTTTAGGGGACACTCAAAATTTTCGATTGCTTCAAAAGATACTTTGGGCTAAGTTGGTATCGTTCCCCAAAGGATATTTGTTTGATAAACAAACACAAAAGTTAAAGGGGGGGGGGGGGGGGGGAGTTGGACTTTTAAGTTACCTGGTATATATGTGTTATAATATACGACATGAAATGTACAGAATAATAATAATACAATATTATAATGTACATTTGTAAAGATATAAAAGATATAACAATAAATAAAAAAATAAATAAATAACTGGTAAACTACCTCTTAACTATTTAAAATTAACTAATTTGTTTGAAATTTTAATTACATACACATTTATATACTAACTGAAACATAAGGAAAAGAATAACGGTAATAAAATGCATTTATACGAATAAAGCAACACACATTTTGCTATCAAGGCAGATGAAATAATGGACATTTGAAATATTTTAGGTTTAACATAAATTTGATATAACACACATAGTTCACCATTGGATGGATGTAAAAAAGTACCTAAATCTATACTAATATTATAAAGAGGTAAAGTTTGTTTGTTTGTTTATTTGTTTGTTTGTTTGTTTGTATGTAGGGGGTAATCTCTGGCACTACTGAACTGATTGAAAAAATAGTTTTACTAATAAAAAGCTACACTATCCCTGAGTAACATAGGCTATGATTCATTTCGATAAAAACCTTTTTTTATTTCAATATTTATAAATTTAATCGGAAAAATTCTTAGGTTAGGACTAGAATGATAAACCAACTCATGTATTTACATTTATTACCATAGCAACCAATTGAATAAAATAACAGATACTATATTTGCTCCAATATTTCCATTAACAGCTGATTTCAAAATTTGAAGCAATTATTTTTGTATTTCTAGATTTTAGGTTAGGATTTTAAAGAGTAGACCTGAGCATTGCTGGTTCTTTTAACCGTTATTATAACTGCTTTAAAATATGAGAAATAATTTAAATTGAACATTTAACATTATTTACCGTCTTAGTTTTGAGGTTATTATTAATCCTACACCTTTATTATAAATAAAACATAACATATGTTTTTAGAAGGTTACGTTGGGGGTTGGCGTGCGGAGCACGCAGGGGTCTCCCCTAGTCTATAATAACTTTATAAAGAGGTAAAGTTTGTTGTTTTGTTTGTTTGTTTGTATGTAGGGGGTAATCTCTGGAACTACTGAACCAATTGAAAAAATAGTGTTACTAATAAAAAGCTACACAATTCCTGAGTAACATGGGCTGTAATTCATTTCGATAAAAACATTTTTTTATTTAAATATTTGTAAATTTAGTCGGACAAAATTCTTAGGTTAGGACTAGACTGATAAACTAATACATGTATTTACATATATTACCATAGCAACCAAATGAGTAAAATAACAGATAACACTTGTTTGTTCTTATATTTACATTAATACCTTATAAGTAATTGTTTGTTTTTTCTAACTTTTAGGTTAGGTTTTTATTAAAGTGTAGATCTAAGCCTTGCTGGTTCTTTTAACCTTTATTATAACTGCTGTTATACAATGCAGCACGCAGGGGTTCCCCTAGTGAAATATATAGTATGTTAATAAGTTGAACTACAGTCTACACATTGTATAATAAATGAAATGAAACTACGATGAAGAGTCGAATGTCAAAGTCGATAGTTGAAGTGTGATTGGCAGATTGGGGGGAATTATTTGCCTTTTGCTGTTTACCCCTCTCCCGTACTGATATTACTGATCCTTATACTGTAGGTGGATTAGGAGCGGAGAAATCACAAAAGGAAACAAGGGACGCGACAGACGTGGATTATAAAAACTGAATATGACAATGACTAAAGGCTACAATAAAATAACGAGGTGGACATGAATAGTTTGGCAGTTTATTGTTATTGATTTCAGGTTTAACAAAAACCTAACTGGTGTTTCTCCTAGAAAAAGAACTTAACCTTGTTCTGGGTCATATTATTCCCAGAATTTCCCCAGTAATAAAAAATCCCCATACTTTTCCCTACCATTTTCTTTTCCCCAATACTTCCCGCAAAATTAAAAATTCCAAAATTTTCGGGAAAAAACCCTAATTTGGCTACACTGCGTGGTAGTGCGTTGATGCTAGATGCTAATCGACCAATCAGGTCGGTGGCCGCAATAGATTTGCCAGTGAAGTTGATATCCAAAGAATTATCGAATTTGTGACTGACAACCAAGTCTTGCAAAGATGTGATGGGTCACCACTTGCTTGGTGTTCGACGTGAAGCACTCTGCATGGCCAACGTGAACCACAATGGAGAAGAGAAATGGTCACTGGTACCAACCTACGCGCTCGAATTGAACGAAATACAGATGTTGATCTTCCCATCGCTTGTTTCATAATTGGTCAGTATTCATAATATCATCCCGACATTGGAAGACTTGACATTCGTGGACCAATAAAAGCTAAATAAACGCTGAACTAAAGAGATCCAATCTTTATCCCGTGATTAGCCACAAAAGCTCACTCCCTCTCTCCATCAGACTGGCAATGTACAAAATGTATCTTCGCCCCATTGTCACCTATGCCGCCTCAGCTTGGTATTCTCTACTTAGCACCAACGCAAGGAAGAAGCTGGCTTCCTTCCAAAACAAAACATTTCGAATGTTAACCAACTCACCTTGGTTCGTTCGAAATACAACCATTAACCAGGGTCTGAAATCCGAGACTATCCATGATTTCATCATTAAGCTAACAAAATCGTTAGCGGATCGAGCAGAAGGCTCGAAACACACTCACCTGTCCGAAATCGTGACAGATCCCGCTCCTCTGCAAATTTTATTAAGTCATTTATTAAAAAATACAAACCCAAGCTCATCCCTAAAATCAGAATAACATACTAAACACAGTCACTACACTTACATACAATAAAGCCACTTACATCTCACACTACTGCAAACGTTTCAAAACGGAAGCCGTAAACAACACTTTGAGAGCTTAACTCTCGTCAAGTCCAAGGAACTAAAGAGTTTTAAGACCTCACTGTATTGTCACCTACCGTACATTAAATTACATTATTAAACACGTTACTTAATTTTTGCAATTTGCCAAGAAGTAGGTCACAAGTTTGAAATATGCCTTACGTAAATACACAAGAAACAACTTTCGTAATTGTAATTGTATCTGCATTAATTTCGAAGCCTAAACTTTTGTGAAGATCGAAAATTTCCTTCCACAAACCTACTTAACCTAAAACGTCACAAAGTGTTTATTAAAACTTGCACTGGCAATTCATTCGGCCACGTTAATTTAAAAGTATTCTGAATTATACCGAACAAAATTATAATTGCAATGTTAAATAGCTTAAAATAACATTATTTTTTTAACTAATGTATTATTTCTGAACCCTCAGATTTAGAAATTTAAAGTGAGACTTTATTCACGGAAACTGTACACTCTAAAATACTTATAATTTTATGAAACATGTCGTCTATAAATCCTTTGTGTAATTACGCGTTATAGTGCCACGTCAAAAACTTAGTACAATGTATTACATGACATTACCCCATTTTGTTAGTAATCACAGAAGAACATAGTGAGGGCACAGACCTCTCTTCTGCCACTTCCGCGTAAATTTTCCGCCATTTAACTCATAAAAACAAAGAGTTAAATTCCAATTAAGCTTTAGAGGGCATTCAACTGAAGTCTAGAGTTAACACATGGTTACGCCATATGGAATTTGTTCAGTGTTGTAAAAAAATATAGCTTGTTTGAACAGTTTTAGAGTGTTGCTTTAATCGTTTACACTACCCGTGTGTCACAAACAAACCAAGTACTTTGTTTCTATGTTAGTATCTCCTATATTTAATATAATAAACTTGTAGATGGCGAAATTTAAAAATTTTCCAAATAGTTTAAAAACTATAGTAGGTAGCCTACTTATAACACAAGTTATATTCTCATTTGTTTGTGTTTATGGGACGTTCTGTACGTAATAAATAGGATTTAGTTATTTATGTGAAAATAAACTGTTTGTATTACTGTTGTAAGAATAATAGTTGCAATAATTATATAATAAAAAGTGAATTTCCTCAAGTAAAATTTGGATATATATTACAAATTCTTTAATGATGCTAGAAGCTACTCCTGTCTCATTTCAGAGTACTGAAAACGAAAGTTTATATTCAGCTAACAAATCAAGGGCTGAGAAGCCAAGGGGTACAAGTGGTATTTTTTTAATAATGGAGTTAAGTCTAGTGCAGAAACTGGCTCTTCAACACTTTAAAGTGTTTGTGGCCAAGGAATATAAATGTAAGTCTATCATGTGCTGAGATCTAGTAACGAAAAAAAAAATACTTCGTAAAAAAGCTGTTTCGCTCAGAAGCCAAGGGATACATGTGATGCAAGTCATTTTACTTTGCATTGGTAATTTACTTGTAACATACGGTTTTTTACATAACTACTAATTCCTGCCAACACGTTCACTGCTACGCAAATTTCGTATTTCCTATGCTAGGAGCTGACCTTTTATTTTTATATTTAAAGCCTAAATGAGTAGAAATTACTTTATTTTTTAATTTTGAACCTTTCTACGTAATAATCACTAATATTTCAAAGTGGACCCACATGTGCGTCCATAGCACACAGGCTTAAAATTGGCGATGCACGGTGTGTGTGTAACACCTATGTTGGCGTTCGCAATACATTGTGTATTGAAAATACTCCCAATACGGGGGTTGGCGTGCAATGCACTGTGCGTCAGCTGCTTCTTATAGTGTTCAGTGTCAAGCTCACATGTGCGTCCTTCGCAGTGAACGTGTACAGCCCAGGGGTACAAGTGAAAACTTTTATAAAATATTGGCTGATAACAAAGAATAAGATTATGAAAATCAAATTAATATTTGTTATTATGTTAGTCTAGAACCTAGCAATAAAAATATACTAGTTTTAATGATCTTGGTTTTACCTGGATTTGATTATAACAGTTTAACTTTAAACTGAGTTTTCTCAAAACTAACTTCACTACACTTACACAACTTGGCTTCTCAGCCCTTTTAAATAATATAAACAGGATTAGTAATAATTTAACGAAGCTGATAAATGTACACAAGGCTAAGTAAATTAGTAGCAAATATGAACTTGTGGCTAACATATCATTCATCTTTGGACACGTAAGACTTCATAGAAAGCAAACTTGCCAATCTGTTAGCAAACAATGTAAACTGTACACACAGTTACTTACCTAGTTTTACCTCATACTATTTACAAAAATAAAGTTTTACAAAACATTCACCTGGTAGTATAAAATATATTTAAAAAATCGTTTAACAATGACTACGTAAATATGCCTCCATTGAAAATCCTGAGAAGTATGTCCGTATTCGTAATTAGTAGCAATGAAACTTTAGTATAGAGAAAGTAGTTATTAGGCACGTAATTATAAATATCTACAAATGTAGTATGCATTTATAGTAACATCTTATCTTTTTAAAAACAACGTGCACAGGGTCTGAAACCAATTCTATCCTTATGTAAGATCAACAGGCATTTCAGACATTATACAGCCTTGATATTTCTCTCCCTCATTCTTTTCCATCCTGACGTTACACATTAATTTTGTTTTTATAACTAAGGGCGAGTAAATTAATACAAACATTTTCATTTTCCAATTAAATCATCCTAAAAATACATCCAACATATTTTTAACGCACCACCGAACAAATTAAAAACAACAATAGGGGTGAAAATGTAATAACGACCACTAAAAACAATAAATATAAATTTGTATACTTTCCTTAAATCTAGAGGTCTGATATTTTGTACATTTACTTCTTACAAGATATATATATATAAATAAATCAGTTTAACATTTTTATACGTGTTGTCAGTGGTGAAAATGTGTTAACAAATCCTAAAGCAATAAATATTATTTGTATACATTCCTTTAAGTTAGAGAGCTGAAATTTTGTACATTTATTTCTTAAAAGGTACGTATAAAAAATAAACCAGTTTAACATTTCGATACGTGCAGTTGGTGGTGAATATGTGATAATAACTTGTAAAAAGCAATAAATATTTATTTTTATACTTTTCTTAAAGCTAGATACCTGACATTTTGTATATTTACTTCTTACAGATACATATACAAAATAAATCAATTTAAAATTTTTTCACGTTCAGCTAAGAGGTGACAATTTGATAACAACTCGTAAAAACAATAAATATACATTTTTATACTTTCCTTAAAGTTGGACAGTGTTACAAAGTGAGATGAGGGAGAGTATTCATTTATATATTAATTATATTAGAAGTAGAATTTTATTGGTAGCCTACGGTGCAACACGCGATGAAGTCAAATCGCATAGTTGCATTTTGTAGCAAGCCAACGACCGAGCTAGACGAGTAAAACTGAGTGGGGACAAAGATGTTAAATAGAGGTAACTAAATTCGAGAAGAGGCTTTTTGGGTGGAACGAGCGAAGGTGTACGTCGGGGCAGGACGAGCTGACCGGAAGAAGCCACGAGGACAAAATAAGGTGAGGGAACATTTATTGTGAATATTTGGGGAAATTGTTTTGACTAAGTAGAATCAGTTTTGTTTGTTTTTTAATAAATTAAAGTAATTAACTATTTGAGTACTTTGGGAAGTAAATATATTATTTGAACTCAGTTTTGCCCGTAGAGTTAGGCATAAGATTTGTATAGATTTAGATTGATTGTTGTTGGATGAATTAGTATCTATGTGTTTAGTTGTGTGTACGGAATTAAAATAAAAGATATATTTGCAATGTCCTTGGTGAAATTAATTTGAATATATGTTTTTGTGACCCTCTCACTCCAAAATAATTCGAGCTAAGCGAGTTGCCTTTTATATAAAGATCCCTACGTAATAATTCACCCAACAACAATCAATCTAAATCTATACAAATCTTATGCCTAACTCTACGGGCAAAACTGAGTTCAAATAATATATTTACTTCCCAAAGTACCAATAAAATTCTACTTCTAATATAATTAAAATATAAATGAATACTCTCCCTCATCTCACTTTGTAACAACAGCTGAAATGTGATATATTTATTTTATAGAAAACACATATAAAAATTAAACCAGTATATGTAAAATAGTGATGCAAAAAATATTTAAAAAAATACCCGTAGGAATTCACGGTATTCAGCCGTTTTAATAACATAAAGTTATTTTGAGAAATTAAAGAGTTTGAAAGTTTTATAGATATTCACTGTTTAAGTACTAATTATTATATTGTGTTTTTGGGGAGTATACAGAACTTCAACAGTTAAATTAACCTAAACACAAAATGTTACTGTTAAAGACTCTTTGAAGAAATATAGGCTATCAGCTACTATGGTATCCGGAGAGAAAACAGTCACTCTCTTATCAGCAATTGCAGTTAATACTATTTAGACTATGGATAACTTGTTGTTTTGATACGTGCAATTTTTACTAGTTTATCACTTTATTATCTGGGAGGTTTTGTTTGTTTGTTAATACCGAGAACTTTATAATAGTATTTTTTTAATGTTTTACATTTTAACATTGTCACAGTATATTATACACACACACATATATATAGACTAAATATTTATACGTGTCTATACCGTATTATAGTGTGTATATTTATGTTACACGTACCACTAAATTATATTTACTATAAATTTCGTTAATCTCAAGAAAAGTACATTTTTGGAACGAAGTACCTTAACGAGAGTTGCAGTAGGAGTTAAAAAATAGAAAATGTAATGCGTAACTATGGCAACGACAAATATAAAAAACGAGTAACGAAAAAGCGTTACAAAATTGGTTGCTATGGCAATGATGTAATTTGGTTCATAAATTTAAATTAAGAGATGATCGGTTAAGTCCGGCGTAGTTCAGATATCGTCAAGTGCTGAAATACATTCAGTAAACATAATATGGTCGTTATCAGTCTAGGCCTAACCTAAAATTATTGTATGCATATTTAATTTATTTTACCTGCCTTAACGGCAACATAACACAATAATTTAGGTTATGCCTAGACCGATGAACTAACATTTTATGTTTATTGAATGTATTTACAATGCATGGACATTTAATTGTGTATACCATCTTAGCTTTGATGTTATAATTAATTTTACACATTTATTATAATAACATTAAACTTATGGAGACAGTAAATATTTGTATAAAAAACAATCTAACAACAAACGGCAATTGAAAGATTAAAATAATGTCTGTACGTTCCCGTTAAGGATGGTAAAAGAAATGCAGAAAAGGCGTGATGAACTTCGTTCCTGACGGGGGTCCCACGACGCCCGCACACATTTTTAAAAACTAAAATAATTTTGATCATTATTATCTATACAACATAAAAAGAAGTCCCTTGCTTAGCATTTATGTATTTTAAAATAATTAATATGCCACACTTATTGTAATCTTTCTTTCTCGATGCAATAATGTCCTTATATCTTTTGTTTGGTCTATTGGTCTACGTATACGTGTATTTTAACATTTGAGTTTGTGTTTAGTTATCAATACAATTATATACGATAGCAAAGCAATAGATAGGATGCTTTACGTTTGAATAACCATATCTTTTAAAACAAAATAATGACTTTGAAGCTTTCAGACATTGAAAATGTTTAATTGGAAGCTGAATGAACTCTGGTTTTGAATCTTGTTAACATCCCTCATTATTTCAACAACAGAAGACCATTAAAAACATTTTTGTCTTGCTATGTTTAAAACAATATATTTATGTACAAAGAATAATGTTGCATTTAAATTTTGAAGTTATATATATATTTATAAACGAGATACACATTCTAAATTTCACAACAGTTATTCTTATAATCTTAACAGAAAAAATTAAATGTGTGCTGTCGTGGGACCCCCGTCAGGAACGAAGTTCATCGCGCCTTTTTTTCAAGTCGTTTACCAGCCTTAACGGCAACATACACACATAATTTTAATCTTTCAATTTTCGTTTATTAGCGAATTTCCATAGGAAAAATGAGTTATTGCAGTGGCCCTTATGGTAAAACCCAAGGTCGGGAGTAGCAAATGAGCACCGATCATGGTCCCTAGAACACGTTTTTGGGTGTCATAAAATTCATATATATATATGTATATATGTGTTCACACTCTAGCGGCCGCATTTTAAGTCCGATTTGCTTCAAATTTGGTACAAATGTTGGTTGTCTACGTCGCTCGGACGAGTTCGTTAGCCAAAAAAAATCCAACAACCGGAAGTACGTTTTTTGACCGGAAGTAACTATTTTTTGACATTTTTACTACGAGAATGAAACTTTTTTAGAGTGTTTTCTAAAAATATAAATGTAGGATGTTATTCTGCACATTTTATTTTTTTACGCGACCTTATAGCTCGCTTGGTTTCCCAAAAATCGATCAAAACGTAAAATACCATAAAAGTACCCGGTTCAAAGCCATGTGGTGGATTTTACCGTGGGGTTGGCGTGCGAAGCACGCAATGCATTGTGTATTGAAGATACTCCCGATACTCCCGAAGCACGCAATGCTTTAAGTGTTAAAGAAACTCCCAATTTTCGGAATGGCGTGCAAAGCACGCAATGCTTTGAATATTGAAGGCACTCCCAATATGCGGATTGGCGTGCGAAGCATTTTGCAGCTATTCAGCACCGTCGTGAGTAGACTTATTTCCCAAATTGTTTGTTGAAGCCCTAAAACATAGGCCTATAAATTTAATTTTGGAAATTTGCTCAACTTACGTTAGCGGTTAAGCTGCGTGGTCGAATTATTATTAGTTTGTTTTTTATACAAAAATTTACCGTTTCCATACGTTTAATGTTATTATAATAAAGGTATAGAATTAATTATAACATCAAAGATAAGATGGTAAACACAGTTAAATGGACATTCATTGTAAAT
Source organism: Philaenus spumarius (assembly GCA_018207615.1). Taxonomy (NCBI): domain Eukaryota; kingdom Metazoa; phylum Arthropoda; class Insecta; order Hemiptera; family Aphrophoridae; genus Philaenus; species Philaenus spumarius. The sequence continues at coordinate 78,838 of JAGFPH010005320.1, forward strand.
ACATTAAATAAACATAAAATGATGGTTCATCAGTCTAGGCCTAACCTAAAATGATTGTGTGCATGTTTAATTTTTTTACCTGTCTTAACGGCAACATACATACGATAACTTTAGTTAAGGCCTATTACTTTTTAGACGTAACCTAATATTTCAGTGCTTGACGATAATATCTGAACTACGCCGGACGGAACCGATCGTCTCTTAATTTAAATTGATCAACCAAAACATATGCTTCTTGAATGTATTTACATTCATTGCCATAGCAACCAATTTGATAACGCCTTTTCGTTACGCGTATTTTCTATTTGTAATTGCCATAGCAACCAATTAATAACACTGTTTTTCGTTACGCATTACATTTTCTATTTGTTAACTCTTACCGCAACCCGCGTTAAGGAACTTCGTTCCAAAAAACTTAATTTCTAAAACTTTGTTTAAATCAGCAAATATAAAATAAAGCATAATGTTTTATGACACTGCAATATTTCTTCTTATAATAAGTTAAAAATATGAAATTTAAAATTAAAACTAAAATTGTATCATGGTAGAAAAAGAGTATTAGGACGTACTTTTCGAGGGTAGTAGTTCGGGGAAGCTTTAATTTTCCACCAAGGGCGAACAGAATCGCCAAGTCCCATTGTCAGCGATTGCATTGGCCCCCCACCTCGTTCATTTTCTCAGTCAGTGTTTTTGTCCAGTGTTACGCCGATTCCTACGTGGGCGACAAGAGCGACGTAACGCAAGCGACCGAAGCGACATTTGCTATAAGCTCGTATCGCAAGCATTATATCAAAGCCCACTAAAGAATACCGTTGAGGGACGGGCTTGTGTACACCGAGACCTTGAACGCTCCAATCGCCTTAGTGCGACGTTGTCACGTTCTTCCCACGCTTCTAACTGACTGCGGCTGACTCAACGCATTTATAATTCTTTAAACTGTGCGATCAAGCCTCGAGCGGTAATTACCAGGAGTGTTCGAGGCTAGTAGATATGGCAACACTGCGCTCCCATCCTATTGGCCGCCTCGCAACGGTATTCTTTAGTGGGCTTTGATATAGGTAGATCATTTTGTATCCTACGTTGACTGGCGTTGCGGGTTACACCACGTCCTTGAGCTGACCACTTTCACCATGTTCTCTAAAGAGAAAAAACGTAAGTTGATGCTTTTGGACAGATCGGTGTTGACGCATGCGTATTTAAAAAGGAAGACGATTATTTGATGAAGTGAAAGAAATGTTATTTACAAAGAAAGGCCAGTATATTGCGAGTTTCATCACCTTAACAGAAGATTACGGCAGTATCCGGAATTATTTCGTAATTACACGAGAAAACAGACATAATGAACACAAGAACTCACACATAAATGAAGTTCACTGCATGCTTGCTTCTAATCCCAGATCGCTGGTGCCGTCTGAATCGTGACAAAGTGACAAAGTGATTTGAAATTATTTCAAAATTCGATCTCATCTGCAGCTCTCGTCGCGTCGCTACTGTCGTCGAAGTGGAACGCTCCATTGCATTTACATTGTTTTGTTAGTTCAAATATCACTCGGCCGCTCTGGAATCGGCGTTATAGTAGTCTGCGGCACACTCATCAACTTGTCAACAATGTAGCCGACCTGTTCCGAGCAACCCCGAATACCCTCTTACCAGATTTTATGGTAATATATTCTGCATAATATATGTTACTCATTAACTTTACCACATTTCAAAATTGAGCTTTGACGCTCTATAGTAAACTATGAACAATACAATATTGAGACATGCAATTATTTTTAACTAAGCCTTAGTTTATTTATAGGTTCTTTTTAATATAGAAAATAAATTTAGTGATTAATTTTTTAACATTTTGTTGTGAAGATAAAGATAATATAAATACCTGTAATGTTTCTAAATAACCCGGTAACTGAAGTTCAATAGCAAAAAAAAACAGTGATAAACAATTATAATTCACCTAAAATAAATAATAGTAATAAAGGAGTATTATAGAAGCGTCATTAATAAAATTAAACGTTATAAACTTTAAATTAGATTTGCGGTCATCTGATATTATTTAAAACAACTAATTACCTCTATATGTATTTTCCAATGTAGTAGAAAACGCAATTAAATTGTATCTGCTGATAAAATCAAACTGACGTAAAACGTCCATAGAAGCCATTGTTTGGTTCAATGAAGCCAGATTAAATCAGTTTTGCGACAGTAGCCTACTTTGTACTGGGTAGTTATATTATGTAAAGCCTCGGTTATTTACTGATAGTTATAATATTTACTTGTTTGGGGTTCGGAAGTAGACATCTCCTTGATTCATATCCGTTTGGGAGAATAGATTTCAAAACGGGAGAGGTCTCTTGCGGACATACATTCCGCATTATACAAATATTGAAGTTAAATGTGTTAACAATTTTAAATTTAGCACATGCTATTTTTAAATAAAAAATAAAACTTTTTCAAATATTTGAAATAAATAAAATTGTATTCATTTAAAATCGGCGAGGGCTTGTCGTTTCAACGTGAGCTTTAACCCACGAACACTAGCGTTAATCGGAATGTCGTTATTACTAGCGACACGTAATATCGACGTGAAACCTCTAATATCTGGATATTTCCGGAAAATGGTGAATAAATTAAAGCTCAATATACAAATTGAATCATTTTTACTATTTAAAATAAAAAAACTTCGACAAATTACATGATATTAACTTTATAAAAGAATTTGTGTTAGTAAATGTTATGCATTATGTCTCATTTGTTTGGAACCTATGCACACTGAGGTCATTTTTTACTTTCTCCACCCTATACGTAGTATATGGAGAAAGTATTGTTTTCGTAAAAATGTTCGAATTTGAATTTTAAGTTGAATTATCTGTTTTGGTGCTCCCAGAACCCCAAAAAATTTTTTAGTGCAATTATCTGTGTTGGTGCTCCCTGAACCCAAAAATATTTTTAGTGGAATTTTTTGTTTTGGTGCTCCCTGAACCCAAAAAAGTGTTTTTAGAGTGGCGTCTGTCTGTCAGTCTGTCTGTATGTATACACGACCAGAGAGGACACTATTGGTTCGATTTTAATGAAATTTGGTATGTAGGTACTAAACCCTAATATCTCCAGGCGTTTGTTTCATTTTTTTGAATTTTTAATTTTTAAGGGTAATTTACCCCTAAAACCCATAAAAAACGACAAAACTGCAAATTTCTCAAAAACGGCTCTAACGATTTTGATCAAATTTTCAGTATTTATAGTGCTTAAGATGCCAAACAAAATGACACCACCCGCTTTTATCAAAACTTCGGCGTTTTATAATTATGGAGAAATGTTTAAAAATAAACAAGTTTGTGTTGTCATTCTAGCATCACGGCGGCGGCCGCACGGGGTAGCACCACGGTAGCGAGCACGGCCAGTAATTCAAAGGTCACGCGATTGAATCCCGCCTGGGAAAATAATTTTTTTATACGATTGACGTAGGTAGAATATTATTTTTTTGTTTTGTTCTAAAAAGTAGTAAATAAAATGATTAAAAACAATATTATTTTGACTACAGTAAGTTGGGAGAAAGTTTGTGTCAGTTAACTGATACCGTTTATTCACTTGATGTTCACCACAGATAACCTTTCGGGTAGCTACAGTAAGTATCTGACATTCTGTTCTTTTTCCAATCGCACAATGAACACAATGTTCTTCTTCCTATCTGAGAAACAGCTTCGTTTCTATCACGTGGTGAAATATACCGTTAAAACTTATGATACGTAAACTTGACGTGTCGTTCGGATAGTGGAGTATAAAGTCGACACCAAACTAACACAAATGAACGTATCCAACTAGCTGCCCAAAGCACTGCCTGAAGGCTACAGTGGAAAAGGGGCGGACGAAGAGGGGAGGGGACAAAATGTCGGACAAAAAGGTTCCAAGCCCCATCACTTCATCATTTCCCATTATTATAATGATCCTTCTTGCTGTTCTTCGAAGTCTCACTGACTCAGAGTATCAAAACGTTTTTATATGTTTAGTAAAAAGCTAGTTTCTGTATCGAATCTTACTGTAGGACCAAGTAATCTTGTCCAACAATATCGTCATAATGCCAAGAGCTGAACATTTTCGTAGGAATAATGTTTGATTTAACCTTTACGAATATTCATCTGTTAAATTGTTCACTTTATAAGATTCTTTGCCTGGTTCATCATCCAGTACCGACGTTTAACCATCACAACCGTGAACAAAATATTCATTTGGCCGTGATAGTTTTTAGCGAATTTCCATAGGAAAAATGAGCTATTTCAGTGGCCCTTATAGTAACACCCAAGATCGGGAGTAGCAAATGAGCACCGATCATGGTCCCCAGAACATGTTTTGGGGTGTAATTAAAAATCATATATATATGTGTGTTCGCACTCTAGCGGCCACATTTTTAGTCCGATTTGGTTCAAATTTGGTACACATGTTGGTTGTCTACGTCGCTCGGACGAGTTCGTTAGCAAAAAAAAATCCAACAATAGGAAGCACGTTTTTTGACCGGAAGTAACTATTTTTTTAGATTTTTCCTACGAGAATGAATTTGTTTTTGAGTTTTTTCTACAAATATAAATGTATGATGTTGTTCTGCACATTTTGGTTTTTTATGCGACCTTATAGCGTCCCCCAAAGTCGACCAAAACGTAAAATACCATAGAAGTACCCGGATCAAAGCCGTGGGGTTGGCGTGCGAAGCACGCAATGCTTTGGGTGTTGAAGATACCCCCAATATGCGAAATGGCGTGCGAACCATTTTGCAGCTATTCAGCACCGTCGTGAACAGACCTATTTCCCAAATTGTTGGTTGAAACCCTAAAACATAGACCTATAAACTTAATTCTGAAAATTTGCTCAACGCACGTCAGCGGTTCAGCTGCGTGGTCGAATTATTTTTTCTACTTATCAACTCTTGGAAAAGAAACTATTGAGGCACTAAACGAGAACTGCAATAATTGAAGCATTTAATATGACTGCTGACATTGAGAAAATAAAACTTATATTATTAAAACTATCGTAGTGTGGAGAGAAAAATAAACGGTATCAGGAAACTGACAAATACTTTCTCCCTCATTATAGGAACTTAATAAAATACCTACCTTTTCATCAGTAGAATAATAATTAAAAATACCAATTTTTTTATTGTTTTATTTTTAAGAGTAATTTTCTCATAAAAATCCATAAAATAACGGAAAATCTAACATTTCTCAAAAACGGCTCAAACGATTTAGATTAAAATTTTATAGTTTATAGTACATTAGGTCCCTAATAAAATATAAAATTTTAATCAAAATCGTTGTAGCCGTTGTTGAGGAAAGTTGATTTTCCGTTATTTTAAGGGTTTTTATGGGAAATTACCCTTAAAAATAAAAAATTCACAAAAATGAAAAAAAAGCCTGGACATACCGTGGATTAGTAATTCCATACCAAATTTAATCAAAATCGGACAACTGGTTTAGGCTCTAGGTCTGATAACATCCACACACACGCACACACGCACACACACAGAGATCACTCCGAAAACCACTTTTTTAGGTTCAGCGGGACCCAAAACGGATATTTCCACCAAAAACTCAAACTCGAAAATTTTGACGAATACAATACTTTCTCCATATACTAGGCCTATGGTATAGGGGGAGAAAGTAAAAAAAAAAAAACGCTTCTCTCCAAGGTTTAAAATAAAGTATGCTATACATGCATTATTAATTATCGGTGTCAATGAATAAGTTTTACAGCCTCTTGCACAAATCTGAAATAGAAGAAAACTAAGGTAAATATTCGAGTATAACTTTTAATTTTTCTTTCAAAAAGAACAAAATTTCATAAGTTTTGAAACTGCCTCCGATTAATGTTAGTCTTTTTAACTTATCCAATCAATTAAACCTAAATATTTTTGTTTCAAAAGTAGTTCCTTATTGCTGCAAAATGCAGTACTACTAACCTCTTGTATTATGTAACAGCGTCTAACTGTCTCTGTAGAAAATTCCCAATACTTTATAAATATAATATTTTTGCCACGTAATTATAGAAGAGGAATGGAAGATTTTCCTTGAGCTATTATAATTTTGTTAATAGCAAATCCTCTTCTCCTCCTAAGTACTACTTTGATACTCTCTTTGTTTTTTAGTCAAAGAGTTTCAGGATGTGAAGCTGTAAGGCACTAAATTATATAAATTCTTCAGCAGATATATATTTTTATTTAAGTTTTAAGAAAATACTTGGTTTAATTGTAATTTTATGTTATCCAACGATTTTACTATATAAAATTAAATTCTATTCTTTGTGGCCATAGTATCGTTAATAATAAATTGAATCTATATTTAGTTTATGTAATATTTGCTTCTATTTATTTTGAATTAATAAAGAAACTTGTATTTAATGTGTATTCAAATTGTTGTACACTCGCTGTGAATCTAATCCTTACTAGCGAATTTCCATAAGAAAAATGAGCTATTGCAGTAGCCCTTATGGTAAAACCCAAGGTCGGGAGTAGAAAATGAGCACCGATCATGGTCCCCAGAACACGTTTTGGGGTGTCATTAAAATCATATATACATGTATATATGTGTTCGCATTCTAGCGGCCGCATTTTAAGTCCGATTTGGTTCAAATTTTGTACAAATGTTGGGCGTCTACTTCGGTCGCAGGAGTTCGTTAGCCAAAAAAATCCAACAATCGGAAGCACGTTTATTGACAGGAAGTAACTATTTTTTGAGATTTTTTATACGAGAATGAAGTTATAGAGTTTTTTCTACAAATATAAATGTAGGATGTTATTCTGCACATTTTGTTTTTTTACGCGGTCTTATAGCTCGCTTGGTTCCTCCAAAATCGACCAAAACGTAAAATACCATAAAAGTACCCGGTTCAAAGACATGTGGTGGACTTTACCGTGAGGTTGGCGTGCGAAGCACGCAATGCATTGTGTATTGAAGATACTCAAAGTACGGGGGTTGGCGTGCGAAGCACGCAATGCTTTGTGTATTGAAGATACTCCCAATATGCGGAATGGCTTGCGAACCAATTTGCTGCTATCAATTCAGCATCGTCGTGAGTAGACCTATTTCCCAAATTGTTGGTTGAAATCCTAAAATATAGGTTTATAAACTTAATTTTGGAAATTTCCTCAACTCACGTCAGTGGTTGAGCTGAGTGGTCGAATTATTTTAAATGATTTATCGCTGAGGAAAACATGTATCGATTGTTTAAAGAACTTTGTATTTACTGATCTTTACTAAAACAATTTAAATGTAATTAGCTCTAAACGTGGTTTTGTTAAGCCATGTACTACAACTAAAAGGAGAACCATAGCAAAAGGTATACTCGTGGTTTTAAATCCACATACTGCAAAACATTGTATTATTATTGATTACCTTAATATGAATATTTTATTAATCTTTAATTAAACCGGACACTCCTTTATTTGTCTGTGTTTTCTAAATTATTATAATTGTTTTGAGGTAAATAATAGTCAAACATGAGGTATAACATTTGGGAATATTCTTTTACTTTCTCACTATACGATAGTATAGAGAAAGTATAGTGATCGCAAACAAATCGATGTTGAGATTTGTGTGGAAATATCCGTTTTGGGACCCCCTGAGTTTAAAATTGTGGTTTTTACAAAATGTCTGTCTTTATGTCTGTATGTCTTTACGTATGTAGGTCTGTATGTCTGTATGTATACAAAGCTAGACAGAAAACTATTCGATCAATTTCTAACAAATTTGTGCCAAACATGTCAATGCCTGTATAGATGCACGAAAAATGTTTTTGATACATTTTGAAAAACAACCCCCTTTTCGCCAAAACCCCCAGAAAAAATGAGTTATTATATTTTATACAAAAAACATGTCTGACGATTTTGATAAAATTTTGCTTATTTGTAGCCCTTAATGTACCCTACTATATGCAAAAACGGCATCTTTCTAAAAATTCTCGTTTAGCTAATAAAATTAATAACTGCTTTTTTGTTTTTTTGGCCGAAAAAAGGGTTGTTATTCTTTTTATGCATCTATACAAGCCTAATTGACGTGTTTGGATTAAATTTATTCGAAATCGATCCAATAGTTTTCTCTCTAGCTAATAATAATAATATTTATTAGTTAATCTCCAACTTTAATATCATCTCTCCTACCCCTCCTACAATTATGACGTCACATTGAATCTGTTTAGTAATATATATATGTTTGTGAAAAAGTATGTGCCAGTTCCTGATACCGTTTATTTCATTTTATTTTTAACAAAAACGCATTACTGAATTCTAATGTAGCAAGTCACTTAGTGGCTCCCACCATCTTGCTTGCATTATCCCACATGCTTTCGTTTTACAAGCATAATATTAAATATGTCATATGTAAACCGAAAATGTTCTAAAATCTTTTCCACTTTTTTTGTAACTAAACCCTGCCCTGGCTCTTGAACTTATTTAAACAGCAAATTGTTTTACGACGGACAACATTGTTATTGCTTCTTTATTTAATTTTAACTCTTTATAGCAAGCATGGCGAAGTATTACTATATTAGACAGTGTATTAATATAAACATCTTCACAACATTGGTAAATTTGCTACTTTTGGATTTGCAGTGATCAATCTGCTTTAATTTCAAGTAGGTGCTTTGCACACGTTCACCCATATCCAACGACATTTTGTCCATACAGATATTTGTTATTGTTTCGCTTGAGATTATTTACACCTCTAAGAAATATTTGTTGCTAACCCAAACCAAATAAGTAGTATTAAACTTGTAGATTTTGTTGCCTTATTTGTGTAACAGAATATCGTATGACCGTGCATATTTCCTTTAGAAAATGTTTTGTAAATTTAAACATTGCGTGGCAATATAACGAAAAGGTAACACTTATTCTACGATATAAGCAAAATAAATAATACATATTAAACTACCCAGATACTGACTCAATCCACTCGATGACATAATATTTATTTTTTTGGTTAGGTTCTAAAAAACATTCTACTTTTTGTAGTATTATGATGGCACACTAAATTAACTCAGTGTTAACAAATTAACGGTCAATCATTTCAGAGATAACTTAAAAATATAAAACTTCATTAGAAAATAGACAAAAGTATCATAAACAAATATATCATGCACCTAACGAAAGAATGTTTCGTTCCTAAGGTGGCGAATGAAACAGCTTAAAATATCAGTTTCAAAACTAATAAGGGATACAAGTAAGTCTGTATGTATTTCTGATTGAAATTTAAATTGTTGACCTCAGTAAACAACATAGCATGTTTTTAATACACAAACTGTGATTCAATAAAGTAGCATGTATATATTCTCCATTTTAATATACACGAAATTTTAATTCACACCATTATATACACAAACTGTTTTAATAATACACATTTATACTTCAAGTCAAATATTTAAAAATACATGTAACTAAATGAATATTAATTTAAGAATTTGTAGCGTTCTATTAGAAAAGTAGTTTTTTTATGTATAAATAGCTCTTCTGATGTCGATAAAATATTTGTTATCCCTACAGTGAAGTATCGAAACTCACTTTCGGCTTTATCAGGTGTATGGCTGAATAATTAAAAGACACAATGTAGCACTTAACACTATACACATTCTAAAAGTATTCGATACTATCTCACCTTCAATTAGTTTGTTAAAATATTACCAGGATCTGGAAACATGGTCGTACGCGTTCTTCTACATGGAAGGACACAAACATAATATCAGCAATTGAACAAATAATTTATAAAGTACAAAATTGTATATAAAGATTCTTGTGTATATGCAGACATTAAGTATAAACTCTAAAGTGACACAGATGAAATGAATTGCTTTGAAACGAAAGAGTTTATACAATCGAATCCCACAATATAAAGTGAAGCGAAACATAATGGATTCGGGAATGCATATAGTTTTTCATTTAAACGTTTCAGAGTTATTCACTTTCAAAGTTGGTTAGCTTTGTAAATTGCATTTGTAAATATATGCCTTAATTATGTATCTTTCCATTCCTTTTGTATTCTGTATTCTGTTACAAAAATGTTGTTTAATGTTTCAAGCCAATGTGCAATTTAAAACTAACAATTTCCGCAGTACTTTGTTAAAATATTCATCTAAAATGTATAATTGTTTCCTGGATTTAACCATACTCATCTAAGAAAACTGTTAAAAGTGTGTGTTTATTTTTAATAAATAAAATTGTTCAAATAAACACAAGTTCTTACACAAAATTAATTATATAGGTGATTTTAATGGAATTATGGTTGTTAAAAAGTTTTAAAGATAATGTACGTTATAGGTTCATTGACCATTAGTATGTATGGTTTTAAATTTTAAGTTTTTTACCACTTTTTACAAATTTTATTTGGTATATTTTTAACTAATCCGTGTGATAATGTTAAATCTTAATATATTAATATTGTTTTGGATGACGAATCTTTTAGGTAATGTAAATACTAAAACTTTAAAAATGCAATCCCGCATGAGTGTGCATAAAGTTAAACCCATTTATTATTTTGTTACTAAAAATAAGTTAACAAAACTTTGTAAATATCTTGTGTTGCATAACAGGAACTTGTGTTTGACATATCTGAACCTCTATGATTTTGGGGGCTTAAGGGGGCTATTTCAAATGTAAAGGTGGTAATTTAATACACCTTTGAAAAGCTTGAAAGGGAAACAGAATGGCGCAAACTAGAGCTTATTGTCTTTCAAAGTAATGGACAATCAAATTACTGGGAAATTATATTTTTTTTCTCAAAGCAGGTTATTAATTTGTTAACATCAGTGGCGGCTGGTGAGTTATTAACTTGGTGGTTGCAATTATTTGGAGAGAATTTCCGGGGGGGGGGGGGGGGGGTATGTATATGAACGCAATTTAACACATTATTTTATATGATGAATTACACGTGGAATTATAAGTTTTTGTCTTAATTACAACATTTTTAACTTAAATCCATTAAAATGGTTTGGTTACCATTACGAACAAGTGAAAAATTTGTAGCTTTCAGTTAAGGGTACTAACCTACAAATAGTAAAAATTCATAGTAAAATAGTAAATAAACTAAAAAAAAACTATTTAAATCATGCATGAATAACATAGAAATCAGGCACATAATATGTTTAAATATCACTAACCTCATTTAAAAAGAAAGTCCATCCGTCTGTTCTTCAGATGGGCAAATTTAATAGAATTTTAATTTGATAATAAACATAACATTAACATAATCGAATTTATGAACTCGCCTTATATCCTATTTAGGAACTTGGCCTATCCTTTTTTGTTCAAAAACTATTATTTGAATTGTATGGATGTTTGAAAATAGATTTGGGATAATTGGTTCAAACATTTTGGTAAAGGTTGTGGCCTATCTTTAAAACTATAATTAAATCACGAATGGCACGAATATTAATTATGAAAAGAATATTAACAGCTTTTGTTTGGCGTCTAATCAACACTACACTCTCTGTCTAGGCCCACTCAAATTGCTACAACTTATGAAGAATAATGTGAAAAGTTTTAAAAGCACTATTGTAATAGAATCCAGATTAAATACACACACACTAAAATATATTAACACAATCTAAAACAAATAAACAACAAACGCAGCTAGCCAAAATACTAGAACAAAACTAACAACACGTAACCTCAAAATGTCTTGCATTATTCACTAAACAAAACATGAAATATGAACATCAAAGCATTCTGGCTGGCAAACCCCTGGTGGCTGGTTGTAGAACTTTTATGCACCTGAAGGCTTTATGTGAGTTGCCATAGCAACACATTAGTTACAAATCCCCCACCAGTTTCAATGCTAATAGCTGCATTAGGCTCTGGTTGCAGAAGCAGTGCGTTCCACGACGCTGCGCGCGAAGGTTGGGTTGACGTTCTTCGGCTTTTCAACGGTTTGGGGACATTCTTGGCCATAAATTTTAAATTGAAATAAGGTTGATATTGATAATGCACTGATATTTAAAGAAATATTAATGTGATTAATTTTTTGTTTTATTTCTTGGGGGTTGTGCAACCAAACAACCACACAAGGAGCCGCCACTGGTTAACATTGGGAATAAGTAAGTTGTAGGATGAGGGCAACTGTAACAGATTTTTAAAATAGATGCTGTAAATAAATTTAGTACGATACCACTAATTTATCAGAGTTTCTGTTTTTACCTGAAAACCTTTGTTGAAAAAATGTAAATGGAACCGGGAATACAACCCTTGACCTTTGCTCCTGACTTTCTCTATTGCATGAGTAAGTGCTAAGCACTATTTTCAATGTAGGCCTACTGATGAGATAGCAATAACTCCCTAATTTTGTTCCTGATATTTGTTGTGATAGCACACAGTTTTGCCTTTTTTCAAATAAATCGCTCAAATAAAGACAAGGTTGAAATTATTTTTTTTACTCGCAAGAACCTGCTTTGGTGTTATATTAAAAATATAATTTTCCAGAACTTTGGTTGCCCATTACTTTAAAACTAAGTAAAATATTAAACTCTAGTTTGCGCCGTTCTGTTTCTCTTTTAATAAGCTTTTCAGTAGTGTACTTCCTATATATTTGAAATTGTTGGCCCTAGTAAGCCCCCAAAATCATAGAGAGTCAGACGTGTAAAAAAATGGTCCTTTTAAGCAACGCAAAGAAGTCTTGTTAACTTATTTTCAGTAACAAAAATAATGAGGGGGTTAAAGGGACTTTATGAACACCTTGTATAATTTGCTCCCATAATCAGCCACTCGTCAACCTCAAGGTGTAAGTGATAAGTTGATTTATAAGTTTACATCTAGTAACGTTATATTTGAGGTATTATTTAAATTTATTAATACATTAATGATTGTTATAGTCGGTGATGACGGTTAACGCATTATATAAAGTCGTTCGTTATTTTAAAAGTAATAAATTAAATTTACTAAACGCGCTCTATTTAAGAATTCATTTAGTTCTTAAAGCTCTTAAAAAAGATGTATTTTTATTACATTATATTTTGCTCTAAATCACTTAATACTTTAAAATTCATATTTTTTGGCTACACATGATGCAAAGTTATAATTTTATTGTTAGTTGTTTCTTGTTTGTCGTAACATAAACTTATTAAAATAATTTTAAAACCCGTAAAATACGTTTTGTAAATTTAGAAAAAGAGATACTTAAGTATAGCTACAAACCTACCTAAGCAGAACACTGCTGGGTCTTGTCAGGCGGGAAGTGAGGTTGTTGGTAATAACGGGACACAACTCTCTGAAGAGGCACCTCCACCTGATGGGGCTGGAGAACAACCCATTATGTCGAAGGTGTGGAGAGAAGGAGGAAACTTCTTTCCACGTTTTATGCGAATGTGACCCTAGCACCAATGAGGCAGACATATCTGGGACAAGGATTCCCTGACACCAGTTATATACGAGAGGAAGGCCCCCACGGACTCTTTCGTTTCGCAAAAAGGGCGGGTTTGATGTGAACTGCTGGACATGGGGCACAGAGGACCTCATGGTTTAGGTGCAGTGGATCCTGGTGGCAGATCACACAACCCCCAAATAACAATAATTCGACCACGCACCTGAACCGCTGACGTGAGTTAAGCAAATTTCCAAAATTAAGTTTATAGGCCTATGTTTTAGGGTTTCAACCAACAATTTGAGAAATAGGTCTACTCACGAAGGCGTTGAACAGCTGTCTGTGTGTTTCGCGTAAAAAAACAAAATGTGCAGAATAACATCCTACATTAAACATTTTATTCTCGTAGTAAAAATGTCAAAAAATAGTTACTTCCGGTCAAAAAACGTACTTACGGTGGTTGGATTTTTTTGGCTAACGAACTCGTCCGAGCGACGTAGAAAACCAACATGTGTACCAAATTTGATCCAAATCGGACTTAAAATGCGGCCACTAGAGTGCGAACACACACACACATATATATATATATATATATATATATGAATTTTAATGACACCCCAAAACGTGTTCTAGGGACCATGATCGGTGCTCATTTGCTACTCCCGACCTTGGGTTTCACCATAAGGGCCACTGCAATAGCTCATTTTTCCTATGGAAATTCGCTAATAATAATAATAATAATAATAATAATAATAGCTACAGACCTTCTCTAAATAAAGGCAACAGGGTGGTACTTTGTAATGCGTTCATTGTAAAATTTCATTTATGTTATGGAACTAAATACTGTTAAGAAGATGTATACACACACAAATTTCTTAACAGTCAAATCAAATCCATGAACTGGGTCAATCAACATTAAACTACAAATTGGTGACATATCGTCATCAGAAATGTTTACAAGACCGAACTATTCAATCACTTGTCTGACCTACATTCACGTTTGGCGTTGGAAACTATCGACCTACTGACTGAAACTAACGGCGTTGGAAACCATACCAATTGGTTGGAAATAAATTCTATAAACTGAAGCTAATGTAAAGCGTGGAATCTTAAATAAATACAAAATGTAACTTGATGTATAGTTAAGTTTTATTTATAAAACGCAAATGATCACGTGACCAGTATCTTATCTTATTACATTCTTAAATGACTGAAAACTTATATTTGTAATAATTTTTTTGAAAACGGCTGTATGGTTTTCCTCAATGTTATATACAAAGGGGTTTTACACAGGAAGTCGGTTGGACTTGGGGAAAATTTAAGTAAAATTTGTTTTCGTCGAGTTTGCCAGAAATTTTATATTTGTAATTATTTTCTCTTATAAGGATATTCTCGACATTTAGTATACACGGATTTTTTTTCAGAATTAGTCTGTTCAACTTTATTTAAAACAAAGATTGAGTTTTGAGGGAATTGCATATTTGTATAAGAATTGTTATATTCATTAAGGTTGGAATTGACTTAATTATACATTATTTCCTGTATGAACTCAGTGTTTGTTTTATGTTCGGTGTTGCCAACTTTTGGAAAAAACAAACAGTTTCTAATTCGAAACATAATATTTTTTAATAATTATATTAATGTGCTAATTTAACATGAAATATTATTTAATTTACTACTTACAAGCTAATTAGTTTAATTCAAAATATAACACTTTGAAATAAATACCCAATGCAATCAGAATCTCGCCCGATCGTAGATATTGTATACAGACTCTTCATAAAGTCTCTTTAACCAAATCATTATTTCGGTTACTGAAAATAAATTAACAAAACTTTGTATATACCTTGTGTTGCATAACAGGAAATTTTTGTACACATCTGGCCCTCTATAATTTTTGAGGACTTGGTCGTAGGGAGGGGCTAACAATTTCAAATGTGAAGGTTAAAATTAGGAATAAATAGGTCAAATAAAGTTATGTAAAGTTATTTTTTCACCCTTCAAGCAACCCTTTATAATATTTGTATTACCGGTTTCGGGGAGACTGAGCCACCATCATCAGATCATCATAAACATTTTAGTAATTCATTTTTCACAGTCCAAGCGTAAAACGTTTTACTTGTCAAGACATGAAATTTACATTAATAAAACTTTATACTACACACACTGGCACATATAAAACGTTGAAACGCATTTAATAAGTTAAAATAAAATAAATTAAAATATAAAATAGGTTAAGTCTTTCTCTCACATGATCTGAATCACAACATAATAGTAATAATAATAATAATAAATTACATAAATTTATTTAAATCAGCAATCCTGGTGGCTTATTCATAATGTTTTATAAGTAGGTTATTGAGGTTAGATGTAACACATGTAACAATTTAAGTTAGCTAATTCTCAATATGAAGTGCCATTTTAATACACGAAGATGTGTCAAGTGTGTTAATAATACGAGAACATTACAATAGTGTTAAGCATTTGCTATAGTTTTTAGATTTTTTTTAAATGTAACTTAAATACTATCTTGTCTTGGTATTTAAAAAAAAAACTGAATTTGAATTTTGTTTAGTCTAGTTATAAAAAATGTCTTAATAACTTTTTTAACAAAAAATATACGATCAACAACCTGCTTATTCCTAATATTAAAATTAATAATCTGCTTTGATATTATAATAAAAATAACCTTTCCCTGAACCATGATTGTCCATTACGTTTAAACAAAGCAAAATACTAAGCTCTAGTTGGCTTCATTCTGTTTCTCTTTCGAAAGTCTATACAATCTTGTATTACATTACCTGCCTTTAAATCTGATATTGTTTTGCCCATTCCCCCCTCCCCTAACCACCCAAAAATAAAATGTCAGAGATGTCAAAAAATGTGTCCTGTTATACAACGGTTCGTTAACTTATTTTCAATAACAACATAATGAAGAGAGTTTAAAGGAATTTAGAAACACTCTGTATAAAGTAGAAACTGTAATTTGTTATTTCATGCTAGAGTGTTGTTTGGTAACAACTTCTTGATGTCCGAGTGTAAATATTGCAATAAGTATTTTACAATAATTATGTGCTAATACTATACACTTATGTTGTCACTATTCTATTTTTTATATATTTGCTACATTCACACGTTAATTAAACATTTTTCTGACAGATTAATTTATAACCAATTTACAATATCCCCTCTTTATCAGATTGACATTTTCGAAAAAAAGTACATTTAGATAACTTCCTTTTTTTCTGAAACTAGATTTTAATTAAATACTGTTTTAAACACCGAGAATGGTAATTTATACACGACCTTTTAAATTTGTTTTAGAAGTTTAATTTTAAACGGAAAAGCTCGTTTATCTGATGAAACTTCAAATTTGTATATTCATGAATTATATTGTGAAAAATGTATTAGTAATACACTAAACAAATCCCTCTGTTCAAACCTTGGTCAAGTGATCCAAAGTCATTGTTTAATTAGTTTACAAAGTTAGGGCGAAACCACTCACTAAAAGTAATCACAACAGGTCGACCTGACCTAGTAAGCAATTCAATTTAAATGCAAATTCTTAAAAGAACTAAAAGCGAAAATTTTACGTTAACATAACTTTTGTAATTCAAGTTGTTTTAAATTAAACTACTTAATTTATGAAGGTTTAGCATATGATTTAATATAACTAAAAACTAATATCATCTAAAGAAGGAAAATGTATTTAGTAGCGGCAATATATTAGGAGTTGGTTGCTCTTTTTGCTTCTCGTAATTTAGCTCACTTGTGCCTAAACACAATTATCTACATAGTATCCAGATTCTCAAAAACCAATAAAATAGTAACCAACCCCTTACCGGTCTCTGACCTATTTATCTGACTGCGAGAAATGTCAAGAAAGCTGTCACTGACGTATTAATCCATCGTCAACATTTAATCTGCTTTTATTTCGTTGTGTTCCGTATAAAAGCGGCCTTCGTCTAAGTAGTGCCTGTTTCATATTTGATATATCGATAGCCGCTCCCATTTCTATCTACTTATTTCCGATACTGTATACCGTTTTAGAATATTATTATCTATACTTGCCTTAGCAATCCTTTTAGAAGTCTTTATTCCGTTTACAGCTGATTCATCTTTTCATTTTCATACTGTGACTTAAATCAATTTAACAAGTGTTTTAAATGTTTTACCAAGTGTTATTTTGTGCTTTTATTTATTATGCTTTTATTTATTTATGTGTTAAATATCATATTAATCTCTGTTTATAAGTTTAATTGTGAAAAGTGTGTTTTTTTGTGTATTCGTTCTGATGATGCCTGAAAATGAAAAGGTGAAACAGCTGTAAACGATATAAAGACTTCTAAAAGTATTGCTAAGGCAAGTGTAATTAACAATATTATATATAATAGCAATCGGATATGGCTACAATTACAGTAAAGGATCGTTTTAGATCCAGTTACGTTGCATTTGTTATTCGGCTATATGTTTTTCAATTGTAGTTTGCAGTTGTTTATATTTTATTTCCAAGTTTTATTGATAGAGCGTAAGCGAGGTATCCGTTTTAACTCGACCGTTCGGCATTTCGTCTGTGTGTCTGTGTGTCTGTCTCACGATTAAGGCCAAACGCCTTGACCGATTTTGATGATTTTTGCATGAATGTACCTTATTCCTAGGCCGAGCCATGTATATATACGGTTTTTTTCCATTTTTCATTTTTAACCCCTTAAATAAAATAAAAATGGCGGCCGGACCGTTTCTCTCAGTGTAAGCTTTTTTCCAAAGCCAATTTGTGGCTTAACCGTAAGTCGAATTTAAAAAATAATAAGATTTTGCTAGAAGCAAATTAAATTTTAAACAAAATTGTATACTTGATTTTTTTCCGTATCTCTAACAGTAAGCTCACAAAATGGCCGTAAACTTCTAATTTTTTAAAAATCGTCCAAGTTTTTGTATTTTAACCATGTTTTTATACGTTTATTCTAAACCAATTCAAAAGTGTTCCATAGTTTTTTGTAGATAAAGGTTTAAAGAATTCATATATGCCAGTAAAAAAATTGTTGAAGAAAAATTAAGAAATTTATTAGCTCAAGAAACAATCACGTTCAGTAACGAAAGGAAAAAGTTCAACTTTAGGCCTACATAAAAAGTAGTAAAAATTATTGTAATTTTTACATAAATGTAAAAAAGTTTCGTAATTTAGTTCTAAATAGAATTGTATAAAATTATTTATCAATTTCAAGTTTCTTATTTTGAAAACACCAGCTTTTATGTTCCTACTACAAGACTGCTAACAAAACTAGGCCTGTTTTGAATAGTAATTTAGGAATATATCATTTGCCCAAAAATGACATATTATTATAAGAAAGTGTAGAGGATAAATCATAGAATTGAACTGTATACCTGTAAATTATAATTGTAAATTTCATAAAAGTATTTGCCTTAGCTTTACTTGAATTACAAAATGAGATGAAACAAATGAAACCTCGCGGCGATAAAGGACATAAAAAAATGACCGTAGTACACCGTGGGAAGTGTTGGTACATGGGTTGAGATCACTATCACGACGTTTTAACATCGTTTGTTTTCATTATTTCTAATATTGGAATATGATATGGAACTTAAGTTAACTTATGATACACTGTTAAGTTTGAGTTATTTAAGTATGTAAATATTTAATTGTATGTTGTCCCTCTATAACGCGATATTTTTAGCTATCTTATGCATTATTAATCTAAATAAAGCACAATGCCCCTAAAAGAAAATATTTAGCAGTTAAAGCTCAAGAAAAAAAAATAAAAACTAGAACTAGAAATCCCGGAATCGCGGGAATTGTAAATAATGTTTCACTGGCAAAACCTTGTGCTTACTTCCTTACTGGCACACTATTTTTAACCTAAGCTCAAAACCACATTTGTTATTTCAACGAGCGAGGTCTACTGTTCACAGAACTACTAGTATAGTGAGAAAGTAAAAATAAACGAAATAAATGGTTTGAAATTTAACATTGCTCTTATGGGGTAAAAATCCATGATGGCCGCCACTACAGCAGTCCCTTAAGCTTATGTTCCCAGCTATTGACGAAAAATAGACAAACAGCTTAAAATTAATCTTTTCGTTACAAAAATTTATTGTAAAGTCTTTTATATTATACTTCATATGGTTCCCAATGAAACAACCGATCCTAATCTATTAACAATCTGTTTAACTAAGATTCCAGCTGTGAGATAGTTCATAATGATTCCTAGAGTGACTAGATATAAACTGTGCGGCCAAGTGAGGTCTTGTTTCCTACTGGCTGGCAGCCATGTTTATCCTAAATTCTTATCTGTTTGTATTATATTTGTTATATCTTTTTGAACGAAATTACAGAATACACTTTTTAAGAAGAAACACAATTTTTATTATTTAATTTCAATATAAATATCAAACTATAACAATTAAATCGCATGTTTTTCTCTTTATAAAGAAACAAAAAACAAAGAGGTAATTTCTCTTATAACTACAAAGAGATACAACACTATTCTTTACATTATAATTCTGAGCAGATTACATTAAATTTAGGATAAACATGGCGGCCACTTTTATATGACCGCACTGTATCTATCTAGTCACTGTAATGAAAGGCGCTATCTATTAACAATCAGTTTAACTAACATGCCAGCTGCTAGATTGTTTACATTCTACATCCAAGTGTAATATATCACGCAAATCAATCAAATTAAATCAACGTAAACCGTTATAGGGTTTTATAAACTGTTATTTATAAACCAAAGTAAATAAATAAACGTAATTAACTGAATTAAATCAACTTGCTAAATCAGGTAAGTGTAGGCCTACTCATAACTTGCGAAATATTCGCACGGGTGAGCTAGTCATTGTAAATTCTAAACTAAAAATACCGAAGCAATGATTTTAGTCTAAATTACAAATTCGTTTTATTTCAAGGGACAATAACTCGACTTAAAACTTTGATTTTTTAAACTTGTTCAATATACAATGATAGTAACTAATTATCTTATGATACAATAAATGAATAAATATAAATATCTATAGTCGCACAACTTAATAACATTAAAAGAAATGTTTTTCCTTGATATAAAGTTAAAATATTAATTTATTAAATAAGAAAAGTATATAAAAC
>JAGFPH010005321.1:0-19252 GCA_018207615.1 Philaenus spumarius
TATTTTTCCGACGCTAACCGATTTGAAATACTACTTAATAATCAATACATCGTAACGACAACAATCCCAAGTAAATTCATGATCATGTTAAGTCGGGTCAACGATTAGGCTAATTAAAAGCAATTTAAATGCAATTGCATTATTGTTGGAACAGGATGTTATATTCAGATAGGATCGGTGTTGCTTTATCTCTTCAATTAGGGAAATGCTAGTCGGCTTATGCTAGGTGCTTACTGAACTATAGGTTGTCAGGACTAGATCGTGACTACTCTTGCACGCTGTATTACCAAACTCGTCGAGCAGAATTATTTCACAATTTATTTTTTAAATCTTCTGGTTAGTTTAGAGCCATTCAAAACAATTCAAACAATTCAATTTTGGGGATACCGCGAATACGTTATTTTTTTCATCAAACGAATTCTAGGTTTACCACCAAATACTCCTAGCTATAAATGCTCTATAGGTTCGTAAATGCTTTGTTTTTTTAGTTATCCACAATTTTATTTTGATTACAAAATGCTTAAAAATGGATGTGGGAAATATATTGAACGCAAATTTTTGATACGTATTTGGGATGACATCTGTTGCCCATGTACAAAAAACATAAAAGTTTTTTCAAATATTTTCAAAATGGCGGCCTTATAATTTTTTTACGTAGAATATCTTGAAAACCGCTAACTTAACAAAAAATTCCTATTTTAATGACAAATGTACCGGTTAAAAAAAATTTTTTTCCGTAACTAAAAAAGGTAACCGAGTTAATGGCTAAAAACTCAAAAATATATCTTTTTAGTTGTCCGTAGTAATAAAATGAGAGCAACAACTTTAAATTTGCCTCTATATAAACATAAAAAATCTCTGTCTTAATCAATCGTCATTCCCGTGAAAATATCATAGTATACAA
This sequence comes from Philaenus spumarius, assembly GCA_018207615.1. Taxonomy (NCBI): domain Eukaryota; kingdom Metazoa; phylum Arthropoda; class Insecta; order Hemiptera; family Aphrophoridae; genus Philaenus; species Philaenus spumarius. Next base: position 905 of record JAGFPH010005321.1, read on the forward strand.
TCATCTGTTTGAATTTGATTCGCCGCAGGAATAAATGAACGTATCGAGCAGGGGGCGTAGCCCTCTAGTATTATATGGGGTGGTCTGGACCTACTGTGCGTCCGGACTTGAGTTGGCAGTACGGGAAAGGCTATGCTAATGCATTTCGTATGAAGTTTCCGTACTACTATCCGCACTGCTGACATCGGCCGCTCTATGAATTCACTGAATGTGTAGATGATGACATAATTTTGTAAATTGCATCAAATTAAAAGTAATAAAACAGTCTTTCCTCATGTGACATCAAAAAATGTATATACATTTGTTATATATTTTGTATAGGCTTTTATAACTGAAACGCAACTCCTTCACAACAAAAATAATATTATTTGTAGTATTGGGTTTCTTTGTTTGTTTATGGTTACTATAAAACAATCTTATAACATACTGTAGACTACATTCCTTTTTTTTTATTACACAGCCCTAATTGAATTTATCGACATTTATTACTTCTTAAATCATAATGTTCACAATACTAAATATAAGTTGAAGACTAGCTGGTAACTATAACTTGTGAACATCCTTTTTAATGCATCTGTGAGTAACGATAATGCCTTTGTCGACATGTAGACGCGTCGTGGCGACAGCCACAGCCGCATGTTGTCAGGACGGGTAGTAATCGCCCATATGCCTGTACTGCCAACGAAAGCCCGGAGCACAGTAACGTTAAACATTTTTTTGATGATAGAACAAAATAAATGCAACTTAAATACACAATTAAAACAATTCTACTTCACACATCCACTTAAACATTTTTTTTAACTGTACTTTTACCAAACAATTGTTAATTTATGGGATATTTGGAAACATTCGTCAAATTTTAATACTACCATCGTATTCTACATTAAATTTCGAATAAGGACAAATAGGTTTGAATGAGCTATAAACTACATAATCACTTATTAAATTCATTATAACTATAAAGTTACAATTTCCTTTAAAAATAGAAAAAAATTCATTCCCAATTCTGTATAAAAATAACTATAGAGTAGCAAATGCTTATAAAACCACGACATATCCCATAAATTCTAAATTTTTTAGGTAAAAGTACAATTGAGAAAAAAAATATGTGGATGTGTGAAGTAGATTTTTTTTATTGTGTAGGTATTGAAGTTGCATTTATGTTGTTTAATCACAAAAAAAATGTACGTTAGGTCCAGACATCCCGTATAGTAATCATATAAAATTCCTCTTTGCCCTTTCCCAATCTTTTCCTCTTAGTCAAGAAACGAATTAAAAATTTGCATACTTATAATAAATTCCAATTAAAATACGTGGAAAATGTTGAATTTCGTTGCTTTACAATAAAAATTGGTCGAATTCGACCACATGTGATACTAGTTAGTATTATTATACTTTCCTTAATGCTAGAAAGATGACATTTTGTATATTTATTTCTTAAACGATACATAGAAAAGAAAACCAGATTTGCATTTTGTCGCGTGCTGCTAAGGGGTAAAATGGAATGTCAGAAAAAATTCTACTTCACATATCCACTTAAAAAAAATAAGGTATCTGTGCGTGACACCTTATCTCATAAAAGGTGGGCATTTATTAGATATTGGAAATTCTTTCAGTTAATGATTTGTACATAATAATCACTGTCGCTAAATAATTTTTGTTTAGGAAATAAGGATTTCATTGTACTATTTATCTGACATTAAAATAGTCCTGCAAGTTAAAGTAGTGGTATTATTAAACTAAATTATGTAAAAGCCAGACTTTTAGCTAGTGAAATTTTGCCTAATCACGTTCTTTTTTTTAATTTAGAATATTTTAAGTGTCCCAAAAATGGCTATAGGCTGATTATCAATAAAAACTTGTGTTGGTTTATGGAATGGCAATTGTTATCTGAGAAACATTCTGCGGCGTTATCTGTTCGGTCTGGGTTAGAGGGAGAGTTGGGGGGAGTCAGCTGTTCGGATTGATAAATGGGATAGTACTTGATGCGCGACTAAAGTGTATTCCATCATCTGTATTCCACTCACCACTGAACCTACAGAGGACTTTGTTTTGAATTGAAAGATAGCGTATAATTTAGGGACAATAATTATTAATATAAATGTAATTAGACGAGTTTTTAAACGTCGAGCTGAATGGCTTTTTATGAATTATAAACCGTGGTCATAATTCACAGGCTTCGCTATTTCTTGATTTAATTTTAAATGTAGTTATTAAATTTCATTCCTTTGACTTAATTAATTGAATCGTAAATGTTTTTTATATGACTTAAGAATAATATGAATTAGTTTTAGCTTCATAGTTTGTAGGAATTTAGTGTAATTTGTTTTTATTGAATCGGGGTTTAAATAAATCTATTTAACTCTAGAAGCGGCAGCTTTAACGAAAATGGATTTTTGGCATGTGCAAGCATTTATTCAAAAATTCGCCAAAAATAGTAAATTAACCCCAATCCAAAAGTGTTCCATAGCTTTTTTGTAGAGAAAGGTTCAAAGAATTTGTGTATGCCAGTAAAAAAATGATAGATTTAAAATTTACAAAGTTATTGGCTCAAGAAACAAAAAATGTTCAGTTACGAAAAATAAAAGTTCAACTTTAAGTCTACATAAAAAGTAGTAAAAATTTTTTGTAATTTTTTCCATAAATGTAAAAAAGTTTCGTAATTTAGTTCTAAATAGAACTGTATAAAAAACATTTAACATTTTCAAATTTCTTATTTTGAAAACACGAGATTTTAAGTTCTTACTACAAGTCTGCTATCAAAAGTATGCCAAGTTAGAAACGTAATTTACTAATATATGCTGTGTCCAAAAATGAAATATTATTATAACAAAGTGTAGAGAATAAATCAAAGAACTGAACTGTATACTTGCAAATTATTTTTTCATAAAAGTGTTTGACTTAGAATTATTTGAATAACAAAAGTTAGAAAAATATAGAAAACTCTCGTCTGTACAAGATGCGCGCGCAAACTCCTATGTCTAGCCATGTTGTAAAAGTCCGTCAGGCTTCAGATTTGAATGTTAGACGAGACCGTATTAGCAGTCACTTTCCCACGGTCCTACACAATAAACTGTTCAAATATAGCATATTTGGTTTACAGGGGAAGTTAGCTTGAAGCATTATGTTTACAAAGATACCAAAATATCTCTAAAAAGCGATTGAGGTCACACAGATATCACGTGAAATAAATAACGCTGTTTATTGGTTGGAAAACTGACCAATTTCAAGGGTTCTACAAAACCCCTTACAACTTCAGAACTATTTGTCCGATTTTTGATTGGATGAAAGTTTTGGATAAGGGAAATTGTGATGAATCCATTGATATATAGTTTTAACTAAGACAACCTACTGGGCGGGCTTTAGAGACTGACGAAAGTTGAGTTATTTCGTTATGTTTTGTATGAATTTTCGGGCGCCAATTGATTTGTAGAAAACTAAAAAACTGCAACGATGATTACGTATGTAAATATACGTTTTAGAAAGAAATTGTAAATACAAAAAATAAAGTTTAAAACATTACCTTTCCAATGGTGTTTGTCTTTTTGAGATTGGAAGAATTTTAGTGGGTCAAATATTCAATACAATCACGCGTTACAAATGTGTTGTCATGATCGCACCTTCGTGCGATCTGCCGGTTCTAGGGTTAAATCTATCCATTTAAATCTATTTTTTTTTCTAGGGGCCATATTCTCCAAAAATCCTGATACTAATAGCGTACATTGTGAAATTTTAGTGAAATTAGTTTAATATTTTTTGAGGATATAGAAAAAGTGAGTTGATTATTATTTAATTTTAAGCGCAGTTATTCCATTTCATCCCTTTCACTTAAGTAATCAAATTACAAATAGTTTTTTAAATACCTTAAACATAATATTAAATATTACAAAATTTTAGCTTTGTAGCTTGCAGGAAGTTATTTTAAGTTATTGTATTGGGGTAGCAACCCCATTTTAACCCTTTAGACTTGTAGTAATTGTAACGTCCAAACACTCCTGGCAATGATATGGATAAAGTGGGAAATTTTAGCGAAATTGGTTGAATAGTTTTTGATTCTGTAGAGGACAAAGAAACACAGAATCAAAGAAACAAACATTCGTTTGTATATCTGTATAGAGATTGTTTGTACAAATTATTGAATATCTGGTGAAATAACTGTTTAAAAAAATCCGACATAAGATCTCAGTTTCCTGGCCCATAAATCCGCCGCGTAGTGAGTTCCGACCAAATCTGTCAATGTTTTCATGTTTCGTAGCCAATCCAGTACCCCGTCCGTCCACCTGTACGTACATCTCGGCGAAAATTCTCACTCTAGTAATGGGTGTAATTTGTCCCTTTTACCCTTGCACGCAAGTAATCAAAATTCAAATGGTTTATCATTTTTTAACATAACTTAATTAGCTGGCTCGATGCGGCTTTGCACGGATAGACAAATCAAAGTTAAATGTATATAAACAACAAATATATTATATCAATAAATATATTACACTATGTATTTCTTATGGGGATTTTTAATAACTTTGACCCCCAAACCTTCCCTAAAATTTCGAATTTTTTAAAACCCTTTCTTAGCGAGCACCTAGGGCCGTAGATGAAGCTACATACTAAATTGCATTCCAATCCGTTCGGTGGTTTTTTTTTAGTAACTTTGACCTATAAAACCCCCCCTAAAATGTATAATGTTTTTAAATCCTTTCTTAGCGAGCACCTATGACAGTAGATGAAGCTACATACTAAATTTCATTCCAATCCGTTCGGTGGTTTTATTTAGTAACTTTGACCCCCCAAATCCCCCTAAAATTTCGAATTTTTTAAACCCTTTCTTAGCGAGCACCTATAGCTCTAGAGGAAGCTACATACCAAATTTCATTCCAATCCGTTTGGTAGTTTTAGAGAAATCGTGATTTAGTAACTTTGAAACTCCACAAACCCCCTCTAAAATTTAGACTTTTTTTAAAAACCTTTCTTAGATAGCACCTATGGCCCAGATTAAGCTACATACCAAATTTCGTTCCAATACGTTCAGTGGTTTTGGAGAAATCGTGATTTAGTAACTTTGACTCCCCAAACGCATCCTAAGATTTCAAATTTTTAAAAACCCTTTCTTATCAGCACATACAGAGGAAGCTTCATTCCAATCCGTTCGGTGGTTTTATTTTGTAACTTTGACCCCCAAAACTCCCTAAAATTTCGAATTTTTTTAAACCCTTTCTTAGCGAGCACCTTGTAAAATTGTGATTTATTAACTTTGACTCCCCAAACCCCCCTAAAATTTTGAATTTTTTGAAAATTTTTCTTAGTTAGCACCTATGGCCCAGAGGAAGCTACATACTAAATTTCGTTCCAATCCGTTCAGTTGTTTTTGAGGAATCGTGATCAGTGAGTCAGTGGATTTGGCTTTTATATAATATATAGAATAATATGTACCAAATTTTAGCTAACTAGTTTTAAAGATTTTAATGGAAATTATTTTTAATATATAGAGGTAGTCAATCTATTTTTACAGCAAGTAACCTAGTCGTAGTTTGTTTTATTTTTTATTTAGTACCATTTAAGAAGTAAGTGTAAAGAAAAGAACAAAAGTTTATTGCTATATGGGTCTTAATTTTCAACTCTTAGACAAACTAATCTAAATGATAATGCATTACAGTTCGTATTTACCACATGAAACAAAGGTGTCAAACAACAACTCTTTAGATTCATGGGAAATATAACAAATTATTTTAATTGTAAAGGGGCAGTTACCTCCAGTATAATACCCGTTAGATGCAACCATTTAAATTGTGTTTGTTATTATTTCTTTACTATACAACACTTAATAAAATGAATAAGTGCCATATTTCGGCTATCTATATTTGTGGGATGTTACAAAAATCTGTGTTTATGGTTTAGGTGTGGATATTCCATTTCACCCCTTAGCAGCACGCGACAAAATGCAAATCTGGTTTACTTTTCTATGTATCGTTTAAGAAATAAATATACAAAATGTAATTTTTCTAGCATTAAGGAAAGTATAATAATACTATCTAGTATCTCTTGTGGTCAATTTTTTTTACAATTTTGATTGTAAAGTAACGAAATTCAACATTTTTTACGTATTTTAATTGGAATTTACTATAAGTATGCAAATTGTTATTTCGTTTCTTGACGCTAAGAGGAAAAGATTGGGAAAGGGCAAAGAGGAAGCTTGATGGAATTAATGCTAAATAGCAGTAAACATATAAAATGCCTTAGAAGTAAATAATGAATTATTCAACTACTAAACGGTACAATAATTTTAAAAATAATTAAAGATTAATGATAATTCAATTTCAAAGAAATGGAAACAACGCTAAGTATTTTGTTCTGATAACATGGCAATATTTTCAGTTAGCTTTTGTGAGTAATATTGATAGGTATGGCAATATTTTCAGTTAAGGCAAAGGGAAAGGGATATGCTCATACAGCCGTGAACGCCATTAAAAATTGAATTGTTTTTATGTGTTTTGTTTGTACAAATAGCGTGTGTAGAAAAATATAAACCCATGACCTACAAAAATATATTTCTATATTTATTGCCATAGCAACCAAATGCATAAAATAATAGACAACACAGCGTATTTGGATAACCGATATATTGGCTTGGAAAGACAATGTTAGATTAACCCTAGTTATTTCATTTTACTTGTCTTAACGGCAATGTATACATATAATTGCCATAGCAACCAACTGAATAAAATAACAGATAAAACATCTGTTTCGGATAACCAGCTAAGCAACACAATTTCAGGTTAGGCCTAGTTTATGTTATTACATCAGATCGCATTAAAATGAACAAGTATTGAAATCTTGTGAAAATTTTAAAAATATACCTCCACTTTTTATGACTCTTCTCGACGTTTTCTAGGTCTCTGAACACGATAATGCAATACAACAAAATTTGTGTCCGAGTGTCTGTCTGCCTGTGGACACGATATGTGCACTCACAAACGTCGTAGGTGGTGCCAAAATCTTCGTAATTTTATTGCGGAGAATCGAAAAGCTTTCGAGTTTTCTAGCGTGACAGCAATGTGGCGTGCGTGACAAAAACGTCACATTTTTGAGTATTTAAAAAAACACTAGCCGAAGTGTTCCATATTTCCATCTTGTTTTAATTGTCTTAACGGTAATTTATAAACATAACTTTAGTCTTATGCTCATCTATGGCACAGCACCTTTCGACTGATATAAATTTAATTCCTCTCCTCATAATATATAATAAATACTAAAAAAGGTACGTACTACAAAGTTCGAATTCAACGAATAATATAGCTAGATATTTTTACAGGGTTTGTTTGAATTCCTAAGTAAAAAAATAATTCTAGCTTATGTTACTCAGGGAGAGTGTAGCTTTTATTAGTAAAAGATTTTTTCAATAGGTTCAGTAATTCAAGAGATTACTAGGGGCTCTGCCCCTGGACGCTCCGCGTCCCAACCCCGGCTCGGCCTTCGGCCTCAGATTTCTGCTTCGCTTCGCTCGCAGGTGGAAAATTCGATAAAAAAACTAGTTAATCTTTTGCTCGTTTGTACATAGGTGACCGAGCATAAATTAGCTGTTTTATTTGGCAGCTGACTCAAACTCATTAAACATTATCTCCATAAGATTAACATGGGAAATTTGAAGGATTGTATACCGGGGCTCCTTCTCGGGTAAATAGCGGCTGAACGGATGATAATATATAAGACTTGACATATCTGTGAATGATTAAGTTCAGTTTTTGATCCAAATTAGCTGTTTTATATATAATAGGTTTGTAACAACCAATGTTTGAATTGAATTAAAATATAGTTAGCATTTTTCGTTGATTTTTGTTTGTGTTTGTTTTTAGTTTGTCAATGTAACCTCAAAAAGGTAATACTACATTTGATACTGATTTGATCCAAATCAGTTGTTGATCAAAATCAGCTGTTTTAAGCTTTTCATACGAACAGCTGTTTTTGTGTCCTTGATAAAATCAAAAGAAATATTTCTTCTTCTTCCTTAAGATTGACCTTCCATAAGATTAACATTGAAACTTTGAGGGCCACTGGGGCGCAGCCCTAATGTCCTAGGACTTCGGTAAATGCTTGATGACATATCTACAGGTAATAAGACACATTTTAAAACAAAAATAATCAAAGTCGGTCCATTAGGAGAGGCTGGGCGATTGGAAATAGGTGTTGACCAAATTCTTTTAATATATAATATATAGATAGATACCCTATATACAAACAAATTTTACCTCTTTATAATATTAGTATAGATTATTTTAGAATATGCCATTTAAATAGTTAGATACTTAATGCACATTTTTCAGTGATCTGTTTCAAAACAACGGCCATTTTAAAACGGATCTCTATATTTCGTTGTTTATTTTTCTCGTATTAGGTATTTACCGTATTAAGTAGCATGCCAAGTTTCAATTTATTCGGTTATACCGTTTTGGCGATATCAACTATTATTTTTTTAATAAAAATGGTGGATAGCCGTAAAATTTTCACTAAAAAGTAATTCGTAATTCATATTTTATCTTGACGCACGCAATAATTTTCCAAAGTTTAGCCAGCTTTCTTACGGGCCATCCCGTATATTCTTCAAATTATATTTCCTAACACCACTGCCATTGATAAAAAGGATCGATGACACATCGAGCTGGCATTGTTACTGGTTACACGCCAGACTCACAATACGAAAACTTTATATCAAGCAAACATCATGTCTTGCTGGAAACTCACTTTATCGCCAAAGACGACATTCTATTTGTTGTAGTCTGCCAAACAAACTCTAATTAAACTTTAAAATGTAAGAAAACACGACTAAAGTTATTAAAGTTTGTTTAATTATGTTTTAAAACACAAATTACACATATACTGTAATTATTCAGTTGCTAAGCTATTTAGAGTTTGTCTTACATTTAAATTCTAAAGTTAATTTGATGTCTGATATGTCTTCAATGGAATCTATATAGTTCTTAGGCTTATTTGAACGGTAGAAAACTGTCTACAAATCGTATATAAAGCAATAAATTTAGAGTTGTTCTGTATTTAAGTTAACTTGGGCGTTCTCGTCTAGATCCCCGATTTGGTTTTATTTACAAAATCTATGAATGCTGATAAACATGGAATACGGTGTAAACTAGTTTTGTTTATAAATCCTCTTGCCTTATATGATTAACATTATTCACGAAAGTTAAATAGTAATATTGCCAGATCTATCAATCAACTCCTATAAAAGCGAGTACGTACGCTGGTTTCACCCATCATCTGTAATACTTCAACAAACATAGTGTAGATTATAATTTGGAGTTGTGTTTACAACTTCAATCATTATAATTTATTATGAATTTGATTTTTTTAAATATGAATTAAAGAACTACCGTATACGTTATAATATTTGCTTTGAGGTTATAAACTGTATATAAATACAACATTTTATCATAAAAATATTCGTTTATACAAATTTAAAGAAGATACATATTCGTTTAACTTCGGAAACATTCGTACATCTTAGTATAACGTATAAAGGTATTCAACTATTAATTTCTTCACTATAATATTAATAACTTTTAAATCATTTGATCTATCAATATAAAATAAAAAGCAACTGAAAGATAATATTTTTATCTTTCTTTAAATACATAATAACATACATAAATATAAAATTTTAACAAATATTCCTCCAGTTTTACAATCCTTATAATTGTACACATTTACTGAGTTAAAATTCCCCGTCAGAATAGTTAAAGTGCGTTGTTTTTAAGTAGTATTTTGTATAAATTATGTATTTCTGATGTGTAACTAATTAATTCGCCAGTGATTTTTCACGGGGGTTGACTAGTATTAATCATAAAATTAAAATGCTAATATTGTCAGATCTGTAAACAATAATCCCAAAAGCTATTGTCATTATCCATCAATCACAAAAGCTAATTGCCAATATTGCCATATATATCAATATTAATCACAATAGCTAACTGACAATATTGCCATATCTATCAATATAACTCACAAAAGCTGACTTACAATATTGCCATATCTATCAATATTACTCACAAAAGCTAACTGACAATGTAGCCATATCTATCAATATTACTTACAAAAGCTAACTGACAATATTGCCATATTTATCAATATTACTCACAAAAGCTAACAGACAATATTGCCATATCTATCAATATTACTCACAAAAGCTAACTGACAATATTCTCTGATCCATAAGAGGATGTGCTAACCAGGACGAAGTTGTTCAATACAGACATCTATAATCTGCAGTTAGAAATCTTTCATCAAATCCTGAAGATTAAAGTGTTGCTATTCAAGAACATCTATACATGTACTAAAAGTGTAATCATACTTTTTGTCTGTGCGTTTGTACACACCAATCTCCACAACGGCTGAACTAAATTGGATGTGGTTTTCAGTGACGTGAGCTGAAACATTTAATGTTTGTTTCATTTAAATCGGTTTACAAAATATATGTCGATACTGTAGTGCGTCTCGCTCGCATGTGTTGTACCTAACGGCGCCGTGTATGCTAAACATAAACTGAGAGCATGAATCGACATTGCATAAACGCGCCTGGAAGCCATCGGACAAAAATTGTAGCAGTACATCGTGTAAGGTACAACGCGCCCGTTAAAAATGAAGATGTAGTGGTATTATGCTTTGATTTAATCGGTTTAGGATTGAGACTACGCGCCCGTAGTGGGGAGTAGAGGCTCGCCGCACCATGAAAGAACAGTTGGCACGGCAACCGATGCACCCCGTGTTGCCAGATTTCTGTCAAATTGCTTGTCGTTTGAAATTCATTGCAAACAGGAGAATTGCTTGATCAGTAACTATCAACATGGCAACAACACGTCGATGCCTCCCCACACCAACGCACTCGGTCGATCCTGAAGCACTTTAAATCAAACTGTAGTTGATCAGGAATTCAATCGACGTGACATTTTACTGTTTATTCACCATTTTTGAAACACACCGGTCTTATGATGACCTGCAATATCCTGTAGTTTGTTGCCACGGTGAAGACGGGAAAAAGTTTTGGAAGGGTGCGTGGATAATACATGTTCGCGCATATGAAATCGCAGGCGTAAATGCGTGTAAACTATAATGATTCGCACATTATGAAAATGGTGAATTATTTTTCTTAAAACCTGCCCTCCTCAAGCCGTAGTAGAACGGCTCTCGTGTTAGTAAAAAATCGGACGTTATAATACCACTGCTTTTATTTCTTCGTTAATTATAATGGTGCAAGACATATCTGTGCGACGTCGTTAATTCTGAATATCAATGAACGGTTTCTAGTTCCAATTCTAGTCACCAGAGTTCTTTTATTCTAAATAAACACCTTGTTTACGTGAAATTCCGCTCACAGTCCTGTTTGATGTCTCTTTTCTGTTTGGCGGTGACGATAGTTTCGCCTATTTTTCAGGCAATGTCGAACCGATTATATTATTATAATTTTTTGCATTTAATTTAATGCGCGTCAAAACAACATTAAATTGTTAATCACAATTTACGAACACAAACACAAAACACAAACACTATACATGTACACAGCACATTTGAACAAAGATATAAATATAGTCTTATGGATAAAAACACTCGCACGTGCATTGCGGTCCGTCCTTAGTTACGCACTGATTAATCTCTATCTTACGTATTGAAATGTATTCAGTAGATTATTTTGGCGATAGGAGGGCGTTGGTTCTGATGATATTGTCGAATAAGATGTTGGACTGAAAATGGATTTTATCGTTCAACAGTAAGCTTGGGTTTAAAATTGTGGCCTTATAAATGTGAAATTCCTCAAGGACATTCATAATTGGTCCTTTAGAACATTTATTTAGAATTTGCATATTATTTTGGATATTTGTATATGTATGGCCAATATCTATTAGGTGTTCGGCATATTTAGAATGGGTTGGGTCAGATTTACTATTAGGAATGTGCTCTTTGAAACATGTTTTGAAAGTTCGTCCTGTTTGACCGATGTAATGTTTATCGCAATTGTTACAAGTAAGGTTATATATTCCACTTGCGTTATAAGGGCAGTCATCTTTAGGTTTTGGTTTGATTGCCTTGGCTAAGTTATTTTTAGTTTTAAAGGCCAGTTTGTAACCTTGTTTTAGGAATATTCTGTCTGCGGCATTATCCAACAATCCATGGTATTCAGCACTTATATATTTCGGTTTGTCTTTTTTTTATATTGTTCTGTTTGTTTTTGTTTTTTATCAGTCTATCTATTATTGCGTGATCGTAGCCATTTGAGATTGCTATCTGTTTTATTGTTTTTATTTCCTGTTCGAAGTCAGTTTTGTTCATCGGTATGTTAAGCGCTCTATGTATAAAACTATTATAAGCTGACATCTTCTGGTTGTGCGGATGATTTGAGGAGGCGTGTATTGTGTGGTCCGTTTGTGTTGGTTTCCTGTATACTTTAAAGGCAAATTGGTTGTTAGCTTTGGTGATGGTTAAGTCAAGAAAATTCAAGCTATCGTTGGCTTCCACTTCGCATGTGAATTTGAGGGAAGGGTGTAATTTATTTAAATAGTTATTAAAAGTATTTATTTGTCTTTTAGTTCCTTTGAAGAGACAGATTGTGTCGTCGACGTATCGGTGGTATAATCGTATGTTTTTATAAAACTTGTTAGACGGTTCATAATGTATTTTTTTTCAATGTGATTGAGAAAAATCTCAGACAATATACTTGATAGAGGAGAACCCATAGCCAGGCCTTTTGTTTGGATGTAACAAGTGTTATCGAATTCAAAATAATTTTGCTGCAAACATGTTGTTACAAGTTTTATGAGTTCTTCTAACTTGTGGCCGTTGATTGTGTTATGTTCTTCGATATTATTTTTTAATATGGTTATAGTTTCAGTTATCGGGACGTTGGTATATAAATTGACTATATCGAATGAAACAAGTATGTTATTAAATTCTATTTTCTCATTCTGTATTTTATTGATGAGATCTAGGCTATTTATTAAGGAGTGATTTTGGGTGAAGGTTACATTATTTCTTATTATTCGGTCTAATGTCTTGGATAATTTATAAGTTGGTGCGTTGGTAAAATTTACCAAAGGTCTGATTGGGTGTCCATTTTTATGTATTTTTGGTAATGATCTTAACTTTGGAGCAGACGGGTTGTTCATCTTTACGAATCTTTTTTGGTTGTTATCAAGTATGTAAGAACAGGAGTTGATTGCGGTTTTAATTATTCTGTTAAATTTAACTGTGGGGTCAGATTTAAGTGTGGTTATGTTATTGTCATTTAAAAATTTCGACAATGCCTGAAAAATAATCGAAACGATCGTCACCGCCAAACAGAAAAGAGACATCAAACAGGTCTGTGAGCAGAATTTCACGTAAACAAGGTATTTATTTAAAATAAATCCAGTCCAGTAAGGCAAAAAACAATCATTCTTTTATTCGTCTGGTACAAAATAAAATTCAGAAGGCACGTTAGCAATACAGGTTATCTGTCAGTTTTGGGATTTTCTGAGTTGGTTTACCCGGTGTATGTAAGTTTCGACAAATAAAGATGTTTTTATTTCAGGAAAGTATTGTATTCGATAATTTATGTATTTTAAGTAATTTAGAATTATTTTACAGTAGCGATGAAGACTCAGATTATGATGTAAAGGGAAATGAAAAATATTTATAAATTGACTGATTTATAATCCCAAATAAACGGTATCAGGAAACTGACACATACTTTCTCCTTCATTATAGGACCTTAATAAAATAACATACCTTTTCATCAGTTGAATAATAATTCAAAATACCAATTTTTTATTTTTAAGAGTAATTTTCCCATAAAAATCCATAAAATAACGGAAAAACCAACTTTTCTCAAAAACAGCTTGAACGATTTTGAATAAAATTTTATAGTTTATAGTACTTTAGGTCCATAATAAACTATAAAATTTTAATCAAAATCATTAGAGCGGTTTTTGAGAAAAGTTGATTTTTCCGTTATTTTAAGGGTTTTTATGGGAAAATTACCCTTAAAAATCAAAAATTCACAAAAATAAAAAAAAATAAACGCCTGTAGATTCCGTGTATTAGTACCTCCATACCAAATTTTATCAAAATCGGACGACTGGTTTAGGCAATACAATACTTTCTCCATATACTATGGTATAGGGGGAGAAAGTAAAAAAAAAAAATAGATTACTAATCCACTAGTTTAAACTACAATAGTAGTTTTTAAATATTATTTTTTAGTGAAGTTAAGGTTAAACGAAAAATATCTTTTTATATAGTAAAATTGTTTACAACTTTTTTTAAATAAATAAGTTTACAATTTATGAATTCCTGAAAATGAATGTCTTTTTGCAAGTTTTTAGCAAATTACACGAGACTGTTATGGTGAGATCTAAGTTCGGGAGTGGTAAATGAGCACCGATCACGGTCCCCAGAACACGTTTGGGGGTGTCATTGAAAACTTTATACGCACAGTGTTCATAAAGTCCCTTTAACCCCCTCATTATTTTTGTTACTGAAAATAAGTTAACAAATCTTTGTGTTGCATAACAGGACACATTTGTTGACGTACCTATCCCACACTCTATGATTTCGGGGGTTTAGGTGGGGGTAAGGGAAGGTTAACAATTTCAAATATAAAGTTAAGCCATTTATTACACCATTGAAAAGCTTATTAAAAGAGAAACACAATGGCGCAAATTAGAGCTTAATATCTTACTTCGTTTCAAAGCAATGTACAATCAAAGTTCTGAAAAATAACATACTTATTTTATAACCTAATTATTTTTAATATCAACAAATTAATAACCTGCTTTGATGTTTTGATTACAATATCATTTGCCAGAACTTTGATTGTCTATTACTTTGAAACGAAGCAAGATACTAAGCTCTAGTTTGCGCCATTCTGTTTCTCTTTTAGTAAGCTTTTCAATGGTGGAACATGACCCACCTTTATATTTAAAATTTGTTACCCCCCCCCCCTACCTTCCTCAAGCCTCCCAAAATCATAAGGGTTCAGATAAGTCAAAAAAATTGTCCTGTTATGCAACACAAAATATATACAAATTTGTTAACTTATTTGCAATAATACAAATAATAAAGGGGGTTAAAGGGACTTAAGAACACTCTGAATATATATGTGTCCAAATTTGCTACACACTTTGGTTTTTTTAAGTCATTCGAACGAGTTCGTTATCCAAAGAATTCAACAACCGGAAAAACGTTTTTTTGACTAAAAGTCAAATGTTTTGAGATTTTTCGTACTAGAATGAAACGTTATTGGTGTTCTATCTAAACAAATATAATATAGGATCATATTCTGCACATTTTGTTTTTTTTTACACGACCATATAGGACGTCTGGTTTCCCTAAAATCGATCAAAATGTAAAAACTAAACGGTTAAAATCCAGGTAGAAAATTTTACCATTGGAACATCTTTTGATCCAGCCAGGATGCGAGCGAAGCGAAGCAGTCTTCAATCTGAGCCAAGTAAACTCTGCGAGTGGAATAAAGCAACGTGTGAGCCGGGAGTGGAGGACAAGTTGGAACAAAATTCTACTAATACATTTCGTACATTTAGGCACCTATTCAGAGCGTTCGTGAAGACCAATTTCGCAGATAGTTGGTTGCAACTATAAAACATATTAATACAATTTCATTTATATTATAATCTTAATATTTGGAAATGCGCTTAACTCGCGTCAGCTTTTCAGCTGCGTGATCGAATTATTATTTATACACAGATTTAGTAAGACTCAATGATTTACATAAACAAAATTTTACAATTTTTTATGTTGACAGTAATTCAAAGCACTAGGATTATGACCCCATCCTGGGGAATATTTTCTCATACACAGAGGGAAAGCACCAAATTTTAGATGGAAATACTTGAAAGCGACGGGAAAACTGTTTTTATGGTACATTTGATTTTTCTGGAAAACTTACTGTTCTACGCATATGGAGAAAATTCAAAATAAGTTCACCATTAGGAAAAACGTAAGTACAGTAGCCTCAATCTTGGAGTGTGTCTGAGAGGAGTAGGTAAAACTATAAGAAATAAACGGTACCAGGAACTGGCACATACTTTCTCACAAATACATTTAAATTACTAAACAGATTCACTGTGACTTGTAGGGTGGGGTAGGAGAGTTTTTTTTATTAAAGTTGGAGATTAACTAATAAATATTATTATTATTATCTAGAGAGAAAACTATTCGATCGATTTCGAAAAAATTTGCACCAAACACGTCAATTAGGTCTTCATAAGATGCACGTAAAATGGTTTTGAATTTTTTTTTAAAACAACCTGCTTTATGGCCAAAAAACCCCCAAAAACAGTTATTATTATTAGCTAAACGAGAATTTTTAGAAAGATGCGGGTTTCTGTATATGGTAGGGCACATTAAAGGCTACAAATAAGCCAAATTTTATCAAAATCGTTAGAGCCGTTTTTTAATAAAAAAATAATAACTGATTTTTAGGGTGTTTTTTGGCCAAAAAGGGGGTTGTTTTTCAAAATTGTTCAAAACCCTTTTTCGTGCATCTATACAGGCGTACTGGACATGTCTGGTGCAAATTTGGTTGAAATCGATCGAATAGTTTTCTCTCTAGCTTTGTATACATACAGACATACAGACATACAGACATACATACAGACATACATACAGACATACATACAGACATACATACAGACATACAGACAGACATTTTGTAAAAACCACTTTTTTTGGACTCAGGGGGTCCCAAAACGGATATTTCCACAAAAATCTCAACATCGATTTTTTTTGCGATCATTATACTTTCTCTATACTATAGTATAGTGAGAAAGTAAAAGAAACGCAGTCCGTTTCGGAGTTGTAACTTTCTTTGTTAGATGTAATTTGTGAACCTAGTTTTCGTGGAATTGGTTGTACCGCCAAGGCAGGTTCAGGGAGAAATAGAAGGGATGACACACCCACCAGGCCAGATACATTCCTAGTCGGAGGACATTATACTTACAGCGATGTTCTAAACGCTGGCTGTTTCCGAATAGCACAACGCCAACCTTATCAAGATTCACTCCGCTCACATATTCATTTCCTCGAGTAGTAGACTACTGCAAACTTTTAAATGTTCAATATTTTTTGTAATTGGAGTTAGGTTACGATATTGTAAAAACATACAAAGTACCAAATGTCCATGTTTTACAATAACAACAGATGAAAAAATGAAAGGATCGCAGCAAACCATGGTAGTCTTGCTCAAAGTCTTACTCAAGTTTCCAACAAATAAATGGATTTTCAGTCAGAAACAGATGTGGGCTATTATCTGCGACGTAAAAAGTTTGAGCCCGAAGATAAACTAAGTTGAAAGTTTCGAAAGGACTAACTTTAATCCCATTCTGATTTATCTTAGTCGTATTCTTGTTTCACTGAATCCCAATCTATGGGTTTAATACAGGCATATTGCTCGCTTCGCTCACCAACCCCATGACGAACCCAATGCAAACAGATTACTGTATACTCTGCTATTTCCACGGAAATGACGATTGAGCGGTCACCTGTACATAGCTAATGTAAGATATAATTTCAGCATGCGTTGTAATTTAACCATTAATATTTAAATAATCGGTATTTCACAAAAAAACATTTATCACAAACTAAAGAAAACCATACAATATATAAAACCAGATGTTTGACTTATAATATGGTACAACTATTGTTTGATTTTACCTAATCTAAAACAATTGTTAGGGGTCAATAATAATTAACTGATTCTAAATTTTGCCAAATTGGTAGAAAATAAGTGAGTTTTGGTTCATTGTAGGCCTAACCTAAAATTATGTCAAGGTATGATACGTAACATCTCATTTATTTATAGTATGTAACAACAGATGTTTGGATTCAATTGTAATACAGTCAGGATTTTCGTTAATTATCAGTTAGTCAGTTATCTCCAACAAAATTAGCCAGTTATTTTAATCACAGGCAAGTTGTTTCACTAAAATCATTAATTTATCTCCTATAAAAAGTCAGTTACATTTCATTACCTGTTAACCATCAGTTAGTCAGTTAGATTCCCTAACAAGCCAGTTGTTTCATATACTCATTCATTTATCTTCGTTAACCAGTCAGGTATCAATTATTACCTGTTAATCGTCAGTTATATTCCCTAACAGGCCAGTTGAATCATATAATCATTAATTTATCTCCTCTAACCAGTCAGTTATTTCTCATTACCTGTTAATTACCAGTTAGTCAGTTATCTTCACTATCAGGCCAGTTGTTTCATATAATCATTCATTTATCTCCTCTAAGCAGTCAGTTATCTCTCATTACTTGTTAATCATCAGTTAGTAAGATATCTTCCTTAACAGG
>JAGFPH010005321.1:26350-41968 GCA_018207615.1 Philaenus spumarius
TATAAGGTAATAAACAAATTTTAATATCCATTCTAGTTCAGACCACACTATGCTAAACACATTATCCGCATACCGTAGACTCAATAATATTCCCTTGAATGCAAAAGCTGCTAAATTGAAGTGAACGCTATTAAATACTTAGCATCAGTGAATGGTTATGACACGACAGTCGTTGATAAATTAAATTTTGATAAATTTTCTAAGATGGAGGAGTAAAGATAAAATTTACGAAATCGATTTGGAAGCAATTTTTAGGTCAAGCACTTTGAAATACAAATTTTTGTCTCTTGAAATGTTTTCTAAAAACTCTTCCTTTTCGAGATATTAGCAACTTTGCAGTAGGGATTTCAACACGTTTAGGGCAACCATTTTGTTTTGGGTGGTCCGATTTTTTATTTTCTTTATGTCATTTTCCTAGTCTTAAATAGACCTTTAAAATGAGGTATCACATGACCATTCTTCCCATTTAAAAATTTTGAGTTGCCCCCAAAATCCCCCGTTTTTTGGGGACACTCAAAATTTCCGATTACTTCAATAGATACTTTGGCCTAAGTTAGTATCGTTCCCCAAAGGATATTTGTTTGTTTTAACAACCACAAAAGTTAAAGGGGGGGGGGGGAGTGGGACTTTTAAGACACCTGGTGTGTGTTCGCACTCTAATGGCCGCATTTTATATCAAATTTGGTCTAAAATCTTTGTATATTACGGACAATAACCAATAAAAAAAATTTTTATTTTTTACCCAATAACTCGGTTTTATGTTAAGTCACAGAAATAATAACAACCCGTTACCGTGTGTCATTAAAAAACGCAAACTAAATATTTTTGTAAAATTAGCTGCTTTGTGGCATTTACATTAAACATTTTAATCGGCCGCCATTTTAAAAATACATAAAAAACTTTTTGGTTTTTTGTGCATGGGTAAAAGATTTTGCGTTCTTTATATTTCCTACATCCAAAGATAATAAGTATTTTGTAAAAAAAACAAAACAAAATGATGGATAACTGGAAAACGAAGCATTTCCGAACCTATGTTTATAAAATATGCACTTTTTTCTTTATTTTCACTAGTAGTACAAGTCCTGAAAGTTTCTCAGTTTCTTCCTGAATCATCCTGTACATTACTCGGTAAAATTCCAACTTTGCTCGTTTTTAAGTTGTAAGAAATCTTGTATAGGAAATCACCATGATTTTCAAATGTACCTACGTTTGTAATTTTATGTAACGAGATTTCACTGCACTTGTAACTTTGTAAAATTGGCTGCAGGTATTTATGTTTGTTAAAAGTTATTTTTTCAAACTGGTAAGGAAACCCGTGTTTATAAGGTACAAAAATCAGTCTGTTTTTATAAGTCCACTTTTCATTGGTATTGCAGAATGTGCAGAGGATTTAAAAAAAATGCAATTTGCAAAACAAAGTTATTTAAACTCCGCTTTCCAACTTCGACTATATAAGGAAACTAAATCCATTAGTTCAGTTACAATCTCTGGTTGTACAAAGAATAGCCTACTAAGTATTGTATTGTACGTTTACTCTATGAATGGACGAGAGTCTTTAGGTACCTTTAGCAGAGCTCAGTCTTATCCAGGGAGGAAGGATTAAAGGGCAAGGCACGTTTTAATTAGAGTTAGTTGGAGAGAGAGGGAGAGAGAGTTATTGCTAGGGGTCTTGTCAGAGAAGGAAAGGAAATAAAGGCAAGTGGTGTGTGTTTGTTAGAGAGGGTGTGTAACAAAAATACTGGAAAATTACTTTACGGTTATAGTAAACGCAAAATGTAAAACAATTATCATCCATGAGAGAGTATTAATAATAATAATAATAATAACAGTGCTTTATTATACAGATTTCTTTTCTTTTTTTTAACATAAATATACTTAATTTAATAACACTGAGAGGCAATGGTTTTTAGAGACTGTCTGTCAGGTTGGTAAAAGTTTTTGTTTTTTATATTGATGAAAAAACTGTTTTGAAATATGTACACTACACATTATACTATTTAATAATTTCATAAACTATATACATAAAGAAGGAAATAAAATATATTATACTGCATACATGCTTTATATTTATACATTAATACAATCAGACGTACATATTTACATCTATATATATAAAAGCCAAATCCACTGACTCACTGATCACGATTTCTTAAAAACTACTGAACGGATTGGAACGAAATTTGGTATGTAGCTTCCTCTAGGGCCATAGGTGCTCACTAAGAAGGTTTTAAAAAATTCTAAATTTTAGGGGGTTTTTAGGGGGTGGTAAAAGTTACTAAATCACGATTTCTCCAAAACCATATAACGGATTGGAATGGAATGTAGCTTCCTCTAGGGCCATAGGTGCTCGCTAAGAAAGGTTTTAAAAAAATTCGAAATTTTAGGGGAGATTTTGGGGGGTCAAAGTTATTAAAAACCACCATAAGAAATACATAGTGTAAAATATTTATTGATATAATTTATATTTTTTGTTAATATACATTTAACTTTGATTTGTCTATCCGTGCAAAGCTGGATCGGGCCAGCTAGTTCATACATAAAGCAAAGACACTCTGACAACTAGAAAATATATTACATTTATGCAGACAATTTAATCAGTTTCCCCTGACATAATATTAATAATTGAATTCTCTAATTAATCCAGATCTATATTGCCATGCTTTTTGGGCATATTTCGCAAGGCAGGCCAAATCCCTTCCATTTAAATATTGCCTGAATTCCTTCCCTGGACAATAAAATACTCCAAAACACTGTCTTCGGATTTCCTTTAAAATAGGACAGCGTGCCACGAAATAGAAAACATTTATTTAACCTTAACGTTTATTTAAAACGTATTTAAATAATCACACCTTCCAAGTTCTCATGTCTAAATTGTTTTCAAAACTTAATATACAAATTAAAAATCCTTTCGACTGTTAATACTGCACAGGTTGATTTATAAATTCCCATTTACTCAGATTTGATTAAATTTATTGTTGCAATACAATATTGTTTATTTTGTTTCATTGTTGCATTGCTCATTGTTGCCGATCCTGGACATCGTCTCCAAGAAGGGCGTGTACTGTCTGGCAAAAAAATCTGTAAATCCGTTATTCTCCAATTAATTAAAAAAAAATTATAATAAACTACCAATCGATAAGGAATTGAATTTGCTAAAAGGAGTTTTTCTTGAAATGTTTTCGAGAAAGGGCAAGTTTTTTCGTTATTTCAATTTGAAAGCTTTAAACGGCCGCTATTTTGAAAATATTTAAATCAAGTAAATATAACTATCTTTAGCATGTAAGTAATACTAATTCAAAGGGTTGATACAAGTTTGGTATTATTTCGTTAAGTAATCTTTTATATAGGAATGTTTTAATAAAAAAAGCATTTTGGTCAGAGTAGGACGACCGCCAGAAAACGTGTGACAAGAGTTACAAAACACCCTGTATAATAAATTGTTCTTGTGACTTACTTTGAGCAGGTTATGCAGAAGAGCAGCCATACTACGATGCAGGGTCGGATCACTGCGTTGCTGGAGCAGTCGAAGCAGTCCTGGAATATGGGTCAGGACTCCTCTTATCAGATATCCTAGGCACTCTGGGTTACTCGACATGGAAAGTAGTACGGAGAAACTACGTCCTGCTTCCAGACTTGTTGTTTGTTTTTCTGCACACAAAACGGTATAGATTAAAATTAACTGTACGCTATACGTTATATACTCACATTAGGATAAAGATAAATAATTCGAGCACTCAGCTGAACCGCTCACGTGAGACGAGCGAATTTTCAAAATTAGATTTATTTGATTTTAGGGAGTCAACCAACTATTTGAAAATTTGTTTGCACTGCAGCTTCCAGCCCCGGAACACGCTTTGCTTCGTTCCACTCCCAGCGGGCAAACTCGCTTCGACTGAGTTTTAACCTTGTATTTTTATGGTATTTTGCGTTTTGATCGTTTTTGAGGGAACAAGACAAACTATAAGGTCATGTAAAAAAACAAAATGTGCAGAATAATATTCTCTTTTAATTTGTTTAGATGAAACTCGGCCAACGTTAACGGAAAAAGAACGTGTGGGAATATCTTCAATACACAATGCATTGCGTGCTTCGCAAGCCATTTCGCATTTTGAGAGTATCTTCAATACACAATGCATTGCGTGCTTCGCAAGCCATTCCGCATTTTGAGAGTATCTCCAATACACAAAGCATTGCGTGCTTCGCAAGCCATTCCACATTTTGAGAGTATCTTCAATACACAATGCATTGCGTGCTTCGCAAGCCATTCCGCATTTTGAGAGTATCTTCAATACACAATGCATTGCGTGCTTCGCACGCCATTCCGCATTTTGAGAGTGTCTCCAATACACAAAGCATTGCGTGCTTCGCACGCCATTCCTCATTTTGGGAGTATCTTCAATACACAAAGCATTGCGTGCTTCGCACACCATTCTGCGTTTTGAGAGTATATTCAATACACAAAGCATTACGTGCTTCGCACGCTATTCCACATTTTGAGAGTATCTTCAATACACAAAGCATTGCGTGCTTCGCACGTCATTCCGCATTTTGAGAGTATCTTCAATATTTAAAGCATTGCGTGCTTCGCACGCCATTCCGCTTTTTGAGAATACCTTCAACACACAATGCATTGCGTGCTTCGCACGCCATTCCGCATTTTGAGAGTATCTTCAATACTTAAAGCATTGCGTGCTTCGCACGCCATTCCGCTTTTTGAGAATACCTTCAACACACAATGCATTGCGTGCGTCGCACGCCATTCCGCATTTTGGGAGTATCTTCAATACACAAAGCATTGCGTGCTTCGCACGCCATTCTGCATATTGGGAGTATCTTCAATAGATATAAAGCATTGCGTGCTTCACACGCCAACCCCCGTATTGGGAGTATCTTCAATACAAAATGCATTGCGTTCTTCGCACACCAACCCCCGTATTGGGAGTATCTTCAATACACAATACCGCCAACACCACGGTAGAATCCAAGACATGGCTTTGAACCGGGTACTTCTATGGTATTTTACGTTTTGATCGATTTTGGGGGAACCAAGCGAGCTATAAGGTCGCGTAAAAACAAAATGTGCAGATTAACATCTTACATTTATATTTGTAGAAAAAACTCGAAAACAAATTCATTCTCGTAGGAAAAATCTAAAAAAATAGTTACTTCCTGTCAAAATTGTTGGATTTTTTTGGCTAACGAACTCGACCAAGAGACGTAGACAACCAACATGTGTACCAAATTTGGACCAAATCGGATGTAAAATGCGGCCGTTATAGCGCGAACACATATATACTTTAATGTATATTAATGTATTATGTAGGGATAGCCAAAATGTGTTCGCACTCTGGCGGCCACATTTTAAGTCTGTTTTAGTCCAAATTTGGTGCACACGTTGGTTGTCTACGTCGCTCGGACGAGTTCATTAGGCCAAAAATCCAATGACCGGAAGTAACTATTTGTTTTTTTTAAATTTTTCGTACGAGAATGAAACATTTTTAGAGGTTTATCTAAAAAATTCAATGTAGGATATTATTCTGCACATTTTTTTTTTTTTTTTACAGAACCTTATATCTCGCTTGGTTCCCCCGAAATCGATCAAAACGTAAAATATTATAAAAGTAACCGGTTCAATTCCACGTGGAGGATTTTACCTTGCAGGCTTAGGTGCAAACAAATTGAACTAATATATTTCGTACACACTGGCAGCTGTTTAGGGCCGACGTGAGTAGAACAATTTCCCAAATATTTGGTTGAAACCCTAAAACATATAAACTTAATTTTGGAAATTTGCTCAACTCACGTCAGCTGCCTGGTCGAATTATTATAACGTTGATATACTATTGGAATGGCTTATGTTGTGTGAATAATTGCAGTTTGGCGGTTTTGCCGTACGTTCTGCTCGAGGCTTTTTCTAGTTTGACGGAGCCGCTCCCACGGTTTTGGCTTTAGAGGTAAAGGGGCGTAGCCTACATTTTGTTTACAATAGTATAACGTGAAATTAGAGTTACTGGAGATGGTGATAATGTCGTTGAAATGAGTTTAAGTAAATAAACGTAGAATATGAAAGAATTTGTGTACAATTAAATATCATAAAGAGGATCAAAAAGCTTCAGAAGATCTATCCAGAATAATTCCGACGCCTGACTTGTCTTGGAGGATTAATTAGAACTAAATTTATTCAGTTTTATAAACTCACGAGTATATATTGTGTAATATAATATAATTTGAACACACACCTCTGCAACAGTAAAGGTCGGGTTTTAAAATGTCAGAAGGAATTGAAATCGAGTTTGTTGTTGTAAATAATGCGACAGCTCCGCAAAGTCACATTTAAGGAAACTTTCCGACAGAAAGGAAGCGACAAGAAGTGAATAAACCCAACAAAAGAACATCCCTTGCTGGGAAAATGGAGACTCTTTGAAAAGCTTTGTGACATGGGGTTAGATAATATTAAGGGCGGCAAGAAATATACACTAAAGGGGAAAATCAACAGAAAAATATAAGTTAAGCTTGGAAAGTGGAAGGCGTGTTCTGTTAACTCACTGGAAGTTTCCCTGTTCTCATTCAGGTCTAGTGCTGTTAATTTTATTTTTAAACGTTTGATGCTCTACGTCTTTACTTATCGTATACGTCTGAATGAGGGAAAATATATAAAATAATTTATTCTAGTACTTATAGTTAAAGTATAAGCGTTCCGTTTTTCAGATGCATCATTATACTGCTTTATTTTATTTCTGAATGTAGTATTCAAATTACGTTTAAGCAGAGACAGGTATCAAACGGAAAGAAAAAATCAAAGAGAAATGTTTACTGCATTGTTACATATGTACACTAATATTACAAAGAGGTAAAATTTGTTTGTTTGTTTGTATGCAGGGGGTAATCTCTGAAACTACTGAATCGATTGAAAAAAATTGTTTTACTAATAAAAAGTTGCATTATAAAGTTATTATAGTAACATAGGCTATAATTCAATTTTATAAAAACACTTTTTATCTCAATATTTGTAAATTTAGTCGGAAAAAAACTTAGGTTAGGCCTATAATGATAAACCTGCACATGTATTTACATTTACTACCGTAGCAACCGACTGAATAAAATAACCGATAAAACAGTTGTTTGCTCCAATATTGACAGCAGTTTTCAAACTTTGAAGCAATTATTTGTACTTAGGTTAGGTTTTTATTTAAGTGTAGACCCGAGCCTTGCTGCTTCTTTTAACCTTATTATAACTGCTGTTATAATAATTTGATTTGAACATTTAACATTATTTACCATCTTAGCTTTGAGGTTATTATTAATCCTACACCTTTCATATGAAGAATACATAACATGATTATGCGTATAGAAGGTTCCAACTTAGTATTTTATAACTTAAATTTGTCTTTCTTCTAAACTACACAAAAACTATCTGTCCCAATCAATCGTAATTCGCGTGAAAATATTAGAGTATACAATAATATGTTTGTATTTGCTTTGCCGTGAATCGCCGCGGGGACGAAGTACTAGCCTATAGTAGTGTAGTGTAAATTTCGAAGTGAAAACTTCTTAGGCGCACAGAGCACTTTTTGGATGATGTAAAATATACTAACTCTGCGTTTTTGATTTCGTGGATGATTTCTTCTTATTCATTGTTTTACACACGTACTAACATAAACCAGAAGTTTAATGTAACAGCTAATCATGAAAGAAGACGAATAATAGGCAGTGGTTTATTCAGAAGGTAAACTCAATCACTGTATGGGTTTGGTCAAGTTACGCTACAAATGAAATGGACATTCTGCTTCCTAATTTTGTAAGTTGCATAGTGTAATAAATTACAGATAGTGCCAAGTAGCGTGAAGAGTCACTTGAGCACGCGCTGTAATGTCTTACCCTCTTCTACTCGACTGTGAGTCTTCAGTACAGTCACCACCAACAAGTTTTGATATACAATCAACACGAATACATAGCAGACATAAATTAGGTAGGGTAGGCGGCTTTGACTGTACTCCGCCGCGAGAGGGGAAATGTGGTGGGAGCCGGCGTAGGAGAGTTGCACACTCCCCTCTTCGCACTCCATCCTGATTGGTGCAATCTGTAATGTAGTTGGTGACACCTATAAAATTCACAAAATGCTTTCTCGTATTTTTAATGTTAAATATCCCAACTTGGTTGCTATGGTAATGAATGTAAATGCATTAAAGAAACGTGTGTTGGTTCAGTAGACGTTTAACTTTAATATTTAACAACATATATGTTAAAATTATAATAAACTCGTGGATCTGCCAATGCTTCGCTATTGCTAGATTCATTTTTTAGGGTAACTGTACCATTTCATCCCTTTGATTTAAGTAACCGAATTGCAAATGTTTTTTTTATATAAATTAAAAATAATATTTAATAATTTTACCTTTATAGTTTGTAGGAATTTAGTGCAATTTATTTTTACTAGCTGACCCGTGCGAAGCATTCGCATTCTAACTTACTTAAATCCCATTTAATTAAAGTACACACCGTATATTTTTAGTATCGTATAGTGCGTATAGTGCGTATTTAGTGCGAAGGTAAACAACAACAAATAGGTGTATCCACAATGCTGTTTATAACCACGCTTACAATTAATTAAAAATAGCAATGTAGTGGCGTAACGGCAGCTCTCCAGCTGGGTATTGTTATCATCAGTGTTGCCAACGCCAGGAAAATATCCCTACAACTTACTTGATCTTACATCACTGTTACTTTCGGATTCTCTATTTCTTTCTTTTTTGTATTTTTTCGTATAATTGTATTTTGTATATTTTTCCGGTGTAGCGGTTAAGGAAAGCTTTAAAATGATGCCTCATTCATTTAATTTGATGATGTATTAGATTAAGGAAGTTATGGCGTACCGACAAAAAAATGGCCTTGAGAAATAATATATGTGATTGTATAGGGATAGCTATCGCATTTAAATCAATTTCTTTGTAGTAATCATATTCTCTAAAAAGTATCGGTAATATATGTGTAAATTGTGAAATTTTACTGAAATTAGTTCAGTAGTTTTTGAGAATATAGAAAACGTAAGTGGATTACTATTTAATTTTAAGTGTAGTCATTTCATTTTATCCTTTTGACTTAAGTTATCAAATTGCAAATAGTTTTGTATATAATTTAAAAATGATATTACATAATTTTAGATTTATAGCTTGTTGAAAGTTAGTTTAATTTATATTTCTTGTTTAGGGGTAGCAACCCCATTTCTACCGTTTAGACTGCAGTAGTTGTAACGTCTAACACTCCTGGCAATGATACGGATAAAGTGTGAAACTTTTAGCGAAATCGTTCCAATAGTTTTTAAGTCTATAGGGGACAAAGAAGCAAAGAAACTGAGAAACAAACTTTCATTTTTATATTTTAGAGATTAAGCCTTTCTCGAAGATTTTTTCAAGAAACCTTTTTGTTGGTTCAGGATTGAACGAACCTGAAATTGCGTTTTTTTGTTATTATTTGACTATAGAAAATCAAAATTACTATTTAAGTAATTTTTTATTTTTTAGATTTTTCAACTCCTATAAAAGTACGAGCGTACGTGGAGTAACATTTAAAGAAGAAATAAATATTCGTTTAACTTAATAATACAACAGCTGATTTCACCCATCATAATATGTAGTACGCAAACAAAACCTAGCTTAGATTATACTTTGTGGTTATGTTTACAACTTCAATCAATAATATAGCCTATAATATTAATAACTTCTAAATAATTTATTTGATCTATCAGTATGAAATAAAAGGCAATTAAAAGGTAATATTTTTATCTTTCTTTAAATATATATAATAATATACATAAACACAAAATCTTAACAAATATTCCTACAGCTTTATAATCCTTATAATTGCACACAATTACCAAGTTAAAAAATCCCTGACAGCATAGTTAGGTAGGCCTAGATAACGTGTGTTGTTTAAATAGTATTTTGTATAAATTTTGTATTTCTGATGTGTATCTAATTAATCCGCCTGTGATTTTTCACGGGGATTTACTAGTATAAACATAATGATAACATTTCGGATCAAACCAAACGAATATAACCGACGATTTATATCTATGTCAGTTTTCACTTCTGTCTGTAGTTCCACGACAGCTTTTTAAATTGTTTTCCTTAATTATTTCTCATATTAATTTAAATTCCTAAACTGCCTTCACCGTTACATTGTAAAATTTCTTCTTTCTTATGAATTTTTTTTAAATAAAAAAAAAACTTTCCAAGTTGAAAACAAGCGAACCTTTGCTCACTCTGTTACATATACTTTTAACGTTACTGAATAGCTCCTTGGACTCGTATAAACAGTAACCATCGTCTAAGGAATAGCCTTACTGCGATTACGTATTATAATTTCCATAATCCTCCCTTACCGGCTGACCGGCTTACTGGAAATACTTAAGGGACCGAGATGGTTGCCCATCCCCTATTAGCCGAGATATAGGAATAGGGACGAGTATCTCCTAATGTAACGGATTAGAATACGTCTACAGAGAGATTGCCTACTGTACCTCGTCTTGAACATAAGAAAGTCAAATAAAGTAGGAAAATATCTTGTGCCATATTTTAAATAAGCCTTTTATTGGCTTGAATTTCATTGCCTTAATGATATTATGGACCTGATGGATTAAAACTAAGGATATGCTTATGCTAGGTAACGTTAAGGATATGCTTGCTACATAGTTAATAAAAACCATAAGCAAATGCTATTTATTCTGGCATATCCTACAGAGTTTAGCATATGCTATAAGTTTTTACAATTTCCTTAAACTAATTAAGGACTCGTTTTGTTTTTAATGACTAAAAGTTAGCATCATGCACTTGCATGTTTGTAATTTTTTTAAGGTTGCAGCTGCCCATGTTTGAAAGTTGAATATAGTTAAAAAACGGTATTCGAATTTTCAAAAAACTTAACATATTCTGGCTAGAAGAAAAGGGCAATTGTCTCAGTTATCTTTGAGTGAATGATTAACTGATGTATATTTGTCTTTAAATTGTCTGCATTTTTGTATCTTATAATTTTTTCGTAAAACCTTAAATTTTTCAGATACCGAAACTTGTAAACTTTAAACCGACGCACAGTGGTTGGATACTGGCAAAACACCCAATTTTTCATTTGGCTAGGAATAGCAAATTAATTACATTTCTAACGTTCATTGGTGTCAGCTGAATTATTTCTTGGCTTGGAGAGTCGCTAAGTCCATAGTCCATAGTCCATAATTAGGTATAGTGTAAAATTATAAAAAATTCAAAAATGAATAACTAAGTTGCGCCGATTGATTTAGAAATAATCACAGAAACGAAAGATCCAAGAACCAACTG
This sequence comes from Philaenus spumarius, assembly GCA_018207615.1. Taxonomy (NCBI): domain Eukaryota; kingdom Metazoa; phylum Arthropoda; class Insecta; order Hemiptera; family Aphrophoridae; genus Philaenus; species Philaenus spumarius. The sequence continues at coordinate 37,681 of JAGFPH010005321.1, forward strand.
CGTAAACCTGTGAGTCTTGCTTGTACCGCAAAAACATTCGGCAAAATCGTCCTTTGATATGAACTTTGCTCTTTTAGTACTCCGATTGCCTTCCATCACTGATTACTTACTAGGTTAACGTTTATCATTGTCCGCACATAAAATGATTCGAACTTTGTTATTTTCCTAACATGTTATTTGTTTGTTTATTTATAAATAAGTTCACCTAAAACAGTTGAACCTTCGCATATGTTATACGTTACCCTATATACATTTTCGCCCTGGCACAGGGAAAAATTTCCATCATGGAAACTAATTATTTTGAGTAAATCGTTATTTCATGGGCTGATACGTTAGTTTTAGCTAGTATACGGCGATAGTGAGGACTTTTTAATAGTTAAGGTCGATTCAGCGTCCCAAAAAAACATGGACAATAATAGTTAATCTATATAAATATATAAGCGAAATACCACTCACTCACTTACTCACTCACTGACCCACTCATCACGATTTCTCAAAAACTACCGAACGGATTGGAATGAAATTAGGTATGTAGCTTCCTCTAGGGCCATAGGTGCTTACTAAGAAAGGGTTTGAAAAAATTCGAAATTTTAGGGGGGTTTGAGGGGATCAAAGTTATTAAATCACGATTTCTTCAAAACTACTGAACGGATTGGAATGAAATTTAGTATGTAGGTTCCTCTAAGGTCATAAGTGTTCACTAAAAAAGGGTTTTAAAAATTGGAAATTTTAGGGGGGTTTGGGGGGGGGGTCAAAGTTATTAAATCACGATTTCTTCAAAACTACCGAACGGATTGGAATGAAATTTGGTATGTAGTTTCCTCTAGGGCCATAGGTGCTCACTAAGAAAGGGTATGAAAAATTTCGAAATTTTAGGAGGGGTTTGGTGGGAACAAAGTTATTAAATCACAGTAGGATACACACAGGTATTCAACGAACACTTAACAAGGATACAATTATGTTAAACAGACTGAAAATACCAACCACCACGGGCAACGCCGTACGGGTCAGCTAGTTGTCTTATAAGGGAGGAAAGAATCACTTTGCCGCCCAGAAAAGAATTGTTACCGCACGAACACAGCGAGGGCCCGCCGCCAGATAAGTTGTTCTTTTTACCGTATTAATGAAGCAGAAAATATCTCATAAAGTTAGCTGATGGAGGAAAAGCTATAAATGAAGACTACCAGCGGTTTTTGCCGTTTCTCGTCCAATTCCGAACACTGTGCAACGTCATCTTGGAACGTGTAAATGAAGCAAAATTAAATTTTCCACATTTTTGTAAATCAATGCGATAAACTTTGTTTCACGAATTTCTCTTAAACCATTCATGAGATAATAATGTTTTTCAAAAACACACAGACAGGCAAACAACTGCTAAACTGAGCAAGATAGGACGCATGTTATATTGTATTGTTTGCTAGTTTTTTTCTGCCGAATAACATGGTAAAGTTTGGTAGAATGGTTGCGGGACACCATGTATAACATACTAATGCTTACGTATAATTTAATGGAACAAATTAAAGATGACGTTTGTATTTTATGAGCGAAACGAGCTGGGGGCGAAGCCCTCTAATACTAATAATACTAAAATAAGGGAAAACATTTTTCGCAATCCCGTACATAAAACACAAGTAATTCTAGGCACAAGACCAGATGTCTTTATAATATTTAAGTTAAACCATTCTTGCAAACTCTCCTCTAAATGCTAAATTGAAAATCTCCGTTCCTTATTCGACCTTATCAGCAATGAGCATATGTCAGGCTTTAAATGGGAATACATTTATCTCTCTATGGTAATCCTGTTTGAATATTCTTCTTGTAAATGCATCAGCGAACTCTCATGTTAGACGTTTAGTCGAGCGGACCAATTTTTCAATTACATTTTAGAAATCCCCAACAAAGGAAGCAGATTTCATGTGAACGCTAGAACGGATTCTGTGCTCGGGTTTGCATTATTCAAGGGGAAAGACAATCGGCTATCAGTCGAGTGAAGGTCAGAAACGATTGTCTCAGGATATTGTTCAAGGAACCTGTAGTAAGTCTTTAAAAATTCATTGAAACCGATCAAACCTCTTAGTTCTTATGCATTGGTCAAATTATAATCTTAATCAATGATTACATATTATAAAACCTAGATAGACTATGAGAGACGATCGTTGAAGCCGACCTATTAGCGAGAATCTCCACCAAGATGGCGGCACCGAGCATGAGTCATCCTACTGCCGAGCGCTTTTGACGATTTTTGTATGGAAGAATGTCTGCATGTATGTGGATTTAATAGTGCATTGATGTGTATGTTTTTTATCTATGCTAAAATTTTGTAAACATAAACAAAGAATTCTGTTTATGTAAAAATGTGTATATGTGTAGATGTGTGTTGGTGTGTGTGTGTGCGTGTGTGTATATATGTATATGTGAATAGATGTATCGATGTAAAACTTGTATATAGCTTATATATACGTGTATATTTGTTATCTTTGTTCTATATGTTGTATATATTTCATATATTTTTTCAAAATTTGTATTTAATTTGTGTTTTTGGAAAGTAATTGTAAAGCTGCAGTGAAATTTTTTTGTTTTTTTTAATTAACTAAAAATATATAGTTTTAAATATATTTCTGAAAACCGGTCAGCTAATTTCTGTATTTTTTTGTTTGTTTTTCCTTTTTGTCTATACATATACATATATTTGTGTGTGTGTGTGTGTGTGTGAATTTGTGTTTTTCTTTTTTAAATTGTTTTATTTACTCACTACCTCAAGACAAAGCCGGTTAGGCCTTCATGTACAGACATAGATAAAGCCGCTATATAGATAGGTAGATAGATAAATTAAACAGACGAGTTTTCATAAATTTACTGTCTACCAACATTAATATGTCCCTTTCTAGGTTTGAACAGAATATAATTCTGTACCCGAACTTTTGAAGCATCCTGTAAACACAGTAGAGGTTTCGTACCTCTATTTTGAAATAAAATTCCCAAGAGTCAGGTCTAAGTAAAAAGCAACAAGGAATGTGGGATATTTCAATTACTTATCTTGTAAAAGACAACAAGCAGGCTGTCGGCATCCTTTTTAAGGAGGGTAGCATATCACCTTACCTGCTCGCGAAGTGAATTTTTCATGGTTTGCCTTTACTGGACATAAAGAAAAATGGGAAAAACATGTTAACCGTAAATGGTAATTGGGAAAAAATGTTTTTTTAATCCAATTGAGTTTGGTACCGAGTAAGTTCTTTATTAGCGAATTTCTATAGGAAAGATGAGCTATTGCAGTGACCCTTATACAGAGTGTTCACACAGTCCTTTAACCACCTTTATTATTTTGGTTATTGAAAATAAGTTAACAAAACTTTGTATATATCTTGTGTCGCATAACAGAATTTTTTTGACATATCTGAACCTTTATGATTTTGGAGAGCTTAAGGGGGGTAGGGGGGTTAAAAATTTAAAATATAAAGGTAGGTCATGTGATACACCATTAAAAAGCTTATTAAAAGTGAAACAGAATGGCGCAAACTAGAGCTTAGTATCTTGCTTCGTTTCAAAGTAATGGGCAATCAAAGTTATTGAAAATGATATTGTTATCATAACATCAAATCAGGTTATTAATTTGTTGATATTAGGAATAACTAGGTTGTGTTATATTCCACAACTTTGATTGCCCATTACTTTGAAACGAAGCAAGATGTTAAGCTCTAGTTTGCTCCATTGTGTTTTTGTTTTTCAATGGTGTATTACATGTCCAACCTTTTCATTTGCAATTTTTAACCCCCTTGGCCCCCTAAGCCCCCCAAAATCATAGAGGGTCAGATATGTCCAAAAATTTTTATTGTTGCATACAAGGTATATAGAAAGTTTATTTAACTTATTTTCGGTAACGAAAATAGTGAGGGGGGTTAAAGGGACCTTATGAATACTCTGTATAATTAAAATTTGTAAATATATGCGTTCGCAGTACAGTAGAACTCCAGTTATCCGAATCAATTTGGACCAGACCCCATTCGGATAGTTGGATTTTTTCCGAAAAAGGGTGTATTTTAACATTTTCGATACTGGCTTCGCGTTTATGCGGCGACTGGAGTAAACTATCCGCACATACTACGGTCGCGTATACACGTTTTATAAGTTTAAAGTTTAAGTAATATCATGGCGTTAACACGTTCACTGCTAAGGACGCACATGTGAGCGTGACACTAAACACTATGAGAAGCGGTCGACGCACAGTGCATTGCACGCAAACAAGTTGTAACGAGTTACCGAACTCGGTTACCTTAATCTACCAGACAGC
>JAGFPH010005321.1:48735-66713 GCA_018207615.1 Philaenus spumarius
ATTTTTTTTTTTTTTTTTTTTTTTCTCGCAAGGGGGGGGAGTCTGTAACGAGTTACCGAACTCGGTTACCTTAATCTACCAGACAGCTGGACTAGTTGCGCGCATGCGCGTCAGAACCGACCTTGCAGCTTGACATTGAATTCCAAACCAGTGTAGTTCCAAGTGCCGACCTATCAACTAGACGTAAGCTGCAGGTGAAACGTCCGTCGGTGACGAAGTTCTACGCTCACTGTAATCTTTCCTTATTATGCCATAAGCAAACGTAATTAACATTTTATTATAATCGGTAATCGCGGAACGTGAGAATATAACCAATCGCGGACTCGTAATAAATATTAAGCGGTAATAAGTTCGGTTCGGTTCGAAGCCTACCGTGTACAAATGGTGACTAGTGATTTAGTGAAAGTTAAAGTGTATTAGTTTAGATTTATATTAATTAATTAAGCGCTTGTTAAAAGCTGGGAGAGTCGGATTGCAGGGTACGGCTGAAGGCAATCGGTTAAATTAGGGTTGGTGATTAATAAATTTGGTCTGGGTATGCGGCTATCGTCCATTTGCACCGACAGTTCCAGTCACGTCTTCCAAAAATTTACTAACTCGGTGCAAATACACGCTGACTAGTGATTCCCAATAACATCAAAAGGGAAAACTGGTACAAAGTATTTCGGGAGTATTTTAAATACACTATGCATTGCGTGCTTCGCACACCAACCCCCGTATTGGGAGTATTTTGAATACACAGTGCATTGCGTGCTTCGCACACCAACTCCCATATTGGGAGTATTTTCAATACACAGTGCATTGAGTGCTTCGCACGCCAATTTTAAGCCTATGTGCATAAGCTTATCAGCAATAGCCATGTAGACAGAATCATTATCTTGCAAATCGCAGTACGTTCCCGTCTTATTTTTTGTCTGAAATTCTGAAAGTGATTCGGATAATCAGCGATTCGGCTAGTTGGAGTTCAGATAATTGGAGTTTTACTGTATAAAGGCAGAATTTTACGCACGATTTGGATTAAATAATTGTTTTTATAAGTGGCTCGGAAGAGTTCGTTGCCCAAACAAAGTTTTTTTTAAAGGAATTTCCGTACTAGAAAGGAGTTGTTTGGGGTTTTGACTAATAAAATAAATATATGAGATTATTCTGCACATTTTTTTATACGATCTTATAGCTAATCTGGTCATAAAGTAAAATACCGTAACATTTCCCTAAAAAAGCATAAAAAGCTAACTTGTTCGCTACGAGCGGAACGTGAGCCTGAACTGATGGCTGAGGTGGACACAAATTCTACTAATATAAGATGTTTCGCACTCGAAGGCATTAATGAATGAGTAAACATATTTCCCAAATATTTAGTTGAAACCTAAAACATATAAACAGAATTCTGTAAATTTGCGCAACTGACGTCAGCGGCCCAGCTGCGTTATGGAATTATTGTTATTAGATTACCTTATTGAAGTACATTTTCACTATGAAGTTTGCATGGTTTGAATGGGCATTAAACTAAAGGATTTGTCAGTGAATGTTCTTGGCATAGTGAGGGCAAAGATGGATGACTGAGGTAAAGGCTTAAGACAGATTGTTGGCCGATAGTGCTTCAACCGGAGATTGATGAGTTTTACATCTTCGACCTCGTATTTGATTTACTCAGAACTGAAGCTGGAGAATGTGTTTAAAACAAGCTGTCGTCCCTTTGTTGCCTGTGTTGAGAGTTAATCTCTACACAAGTCTCCCCGCCGGAAATCATAATGTTTTGAGGCTTTAACGTAACTTTATTCATAATTTTCTTTTTAAATATAAGCAAATCTTGCCAATTATTTTTTGCTTATTAAAACTGTATGCCTTTATTCCGAAATCGAATCCAAAGATCCACGAAACTAAAAGAAAGAAACAATGTTTAATACATTACAAGATGTTTCAATTAAATTTGATGAAAGTTTTAATAGAAAGAGGTGGTATGTCTAACAAAAGATGGTAGAAATTGTTTGAAATAAGCCGTTCAAGTAGCGACCCTGATGAAAAATAAAAATATTGAATATTTTGAAAAGTATTAGCGAATGACCATTTTTAATAAAAGTTGTAAAAAAATAGTTTTTATAAATATCCCAGCAACGTTTAAATGTTATGGGGAAAATGTTTGTGACATTGTTGAAGAGGTGAACATTATTGTGAGTCTAATAGGAAACGAGATAGGTAGCGTGATATTTATTTATTTAAAAAAAAATTCAAATATTTTTATCAGTAAACCTTACATTTATATACATTAATTTAAAAACACAAAGTTAGTATAGTTAGATAATAAAAATTATTTTTTATAAAATATAACTCAATTTTATAAATACACTGGTGGTCCCGGCAATGCTTGATTTAATTTTAAGGGTAGTTATACCATTTCATCCCTTTGACTTAAGTAATTGAATTGCAAATGTTTTCGTATATTAATTAGGGATAATATTAAATAATTTTAGGTTTGTAGTTTGTAAGAAGTTAGTGCAATTTATTTTTATTGTATAGGGGCAGCTACCCTAGTTAAATCTATTTGTTTTGGGGACCATATTTTCTAAAAAAAATCTGGTATTAATATGTGTAAATTGTGGAATATTAGTGAAATTATTTGAGTGGTTTTTGAGAGTATAGAAAAAGTAATAGGATTACTATTTAATTTTAAGGTTATTTATTTCATTTCATTTCCCTTTAACTTAGATAATCAAATTGCAAATAGTCTTGTATATTCATTAAAATTATTATTACACAATTTTAGCTTCGTAGCTCGTAGGAAGTCAGTTTAATTTATATTTATTGTATCTGGGTAGCAACCCCATTTTAACCCCTTAGACTGTAGCAATTGTTACGTCTAAACACTCCTGACACTGAAGTGGATAAAATGTGAAATTTTTAGCGAAATCGATCTAATAGTTTTTGAGTCTATAGAGGACAAAGACGCAAAGAAGCATAGAAGCAAAGAGGGAAAGAAACAAACATTCACTTTTATATATAGAGATATCAAAAAATGACTGATATTGTTGTAGGTTATAATACGATAGTCAACTAGAAACTTGTATAGTGGTAAAAAATGTGTTTATCGTTTATTATATCATAAGCAATACAAATTGCACCATATGAGGAGCATTCAAGGAAAACCCAAAGTGTCCTTTTTTAACTGAACTCTAATTTCATTTTTTTATGTTCTGCGCTTAAATCATACAAAGCAAGGCCGTAGCCTGAACAATTTTTCGGGGGTGGGGGGGGGGGGTCAGGTCAGGACCGTTGATTTGAATTTAAACCCTTTTAACACCTTCACTGCTAAGGACGCACATGTCAGCTTGACACTGCGGCCGACGCCGACGCTATGAGAAGCGATCGACGCACAGTGCATTGCACACCAACCCCCGTATAGGGAGTATTTTCAATATACAATGCATTGCATGCTTCGCACGCGAACCCCCGTATTGGGGGAATTTTCAATACCCAGAGCATTGCGTGCATCGCACGCCAACCCATTATTACGTACGTAATATGGCGCCCGGCCTTACCGACAATGCAGTCTGTTTTTCGACTCTTCTAGTTCAAGTAGTTCCCTTTTTTCCGCTAGAAAGAGACTCCGTACAGACACCAATAGTTATAACGTCATAGGCATCTCTGAGAATCAACCAGCTGTTTTATCACGTGACCTACCTTACACAGGCTTCTTGCTCTGTTAGACCGGCCATGCTGCTTCCTTTGTTCATCCAGTCGACTGATGCTATGTTTTAGTCTTGTAATGAAGTTTCATATTCAGTAAATGTCTTGTCGGGAGTTTAACGGCAGTGCGTTATTAATTATTATGCCTTTCTTTTAAGACCCATTCTACTAAATCCAGGTATGTAAAGCAATATTACCAAATCAAAATGTTTTAGCTTTTCATTTTTGGTTACGAAATGTTACCTTTGTAAGTTTTATCAAGTTAGATTTACATTTAATATTGTAAATAATATTACAAACTCATAAAGTATAATTTAATATCTATGTAATTCAATTTTCTTCTTTAAATACCTTCAGTACAGCCTAAATATTAAATTTTATGTAACTAGCCTATTTTCAAACTAAAGCCTAGCTTAGGCAATTTATATAATTTTGTACAAATTTAAAGCTGTGTAATTTTTAACAAATAAGGACCTTTAAAAAACCTATCATTTAAATAACGATATCTCTGAAATATATTGAGCCTATAACCAATGAACATTTTAAAGTTTAACATGTGCTTTATGAACATGTAGCAACAGTTAAAGTAACATGACAAATGCTGACAAGTTAACTTTGGTTAAGTCTTGTATTAACAGTTAACATTTTTACTTTAAAATACCTGCTTGTCACCTATTATCAAAAATATTATAAAGGCAAACTTTTAACCTAAAGGCTTTTCACTATGTTTTGGGTTTAAAGCCTACTTCAATTCTAAAAACATGTTATTTTGTTATAATGCAGTGTATAACTGGTGCAAGTACCACACCATGTTCTGGTTCTAAATCCAACTACCACACCATGTTCTGCTTATAAAACCATGTAGAAATGTTCTGCTTCTAAATCCAACTTCAGTACCAAGATTTAGAAATGTTCGGCTAAAACAAAACTTTACCTGCTGACTACTAATGCATAGCTATGAACTTTATAAGAAATTTTACTAAAATCTGCAGTGAACATTCTAGCAAACTTTTTTGAATAGGTTGTTTACTCTTGTGTCTTGTTAGAAATTTATAATATATATAATATATCTTTTTTATAATTTAATTTATATTTGGGAGGAGCGCTATAGCAAGTTTCGAACCTCAAGGACTATCCATAGAAATTATACATATTTTTTTATTATAGAGAGACGTCTCACAACTTCATTTAATGCTTTATTTTTTTATTATTTAATTATACTTAGCTTTACAGTTGGCCAACGACATAAATGTTACTTATTAATAAATCCATGGTACTATATGTTAAATTTTGTAATTTTGTTTAATAAATAATTTTTGTATAAATTTTGTAATTATTATTAATGGGGAGGGTTTTTCGACTTTTAAATTTTTAGGGAGGGAAGTTTTAAATTCAACTTAAATTATATTTTGTAAACTAACCTTTTTTCATTTTTCTGTATCTAAGGGCATGTAAATTTTTTTATTTTTATAACTAAGGGCATATGATATTTTTTAATTTTGGTTAATAAACCTAAATCTAATCTAGCTTTTCCTTTATTGTGTTAACCTCAATGTATCATAATGATTTTGTAAGTGATCAGCTGAGACATTTCTGCAGTTTGACGATTTTTGTTTTCAAGGTAAGTCTTTGAACATGTCCAGTCTATGTGGCCCAGTATAGCTTCCGATTTAATTTATTCGTTTTTATCTAAGACTGGTACACCATGTATTGGGCGTATTTTAAGTACAAAATGCGTTGCGTGCTTCGTACGCCAACCCCCGTATTGGGAGTGTTTTCAATACACAATGCATTGCGTGTTTTGTTAAAGTAAAGTATTTTTGTTGAACCTTCATAGTTTACTTATTTAATAGATCAGATCAAGCTCACAAGAGAGTATGGCTGTAACCTACTGCATCCATGTGTATTGTACTTTGTAGTTTAATCAAGCAAATCTAAATATTAGTATGCATGCAATGCACAATGATGTAAAATATGTTGCTGGATTCTCTATTGTGTTGTCTATTTTATAGTTAAATTTGCACTTATTAAACCTATTACTAATTTTTACTACTAAATTTTGGGATTTCGGGGCCACCTGGCTACGGCCTTGATACAAAGCTATTCATATTCTATTTTAGTTTCATTGTAAAATTAAAGCATCCAAGCATTGAACTTGTTCGTACTTTGAAATCAAATTAAGTAGCCTACAACGTATTAGTTGTATGCAGTATACAACCTAGCTAGTCCGGCTAATGTGGTAGGCCGATTTTAGGAAAAAGCCGGACCACCGAGAGTAAATTTAAAATGATGCTTCACAAACGAAATAGCGAATCACTCGTATAATTGTTTGATTGAGAAAGTGTAGGCTTAACTAAGGCATTAAAAATAATTAAGGCAATACAAATAACGCGCAGTTCCATCTACATACTATACAACATAAGATAAAACAAAACTTCTTTTGAAATACAGTAAGTGTTTACATACAGTATATACTACTGTTTACTAAGGAGGAATGTAGAGCGTACTGGGTTTTTAACTATAATAACCCAATGCCGTTTTTCCTAAAATGCAATCAAGTTGTTCCGTTCAGTTTTATTTTAGAATCGGACTGCATTACGGGGTGCTCCGGACTACAATATCGAGCGAGGTTGTACTGTATATAAGTTTTCAGACTTATGTTTATATGATATTTTTTATTTATTTTGACGTCAAGAATGTGTGCGGTTGGTGTCCTATTGCAGAAACATCCTGCATAAATGCAGTATTGTAAACCAAACAACATTGCTTGGCTCTTAAATGTCGTTTACGAAATTAATTGTGAATAAGGAATTTTTGATAATAATTATTTGCAAATTTTTAAATAATTTTCTACGCACCTAAGCCGATGACGTGATTTGAGCGTTTTTCCAAAATTATATTTGTGTTTTAGGGCTTCAACCAACTATTTGGGAAATTGGTCTACTCACGAAGGTTCTGAAAAATAGCTGTATGTGTGTACGGAATATATTAGTACACTTTTTTTTGCACCTTAGCCTCCAGTCTCGGCTCACAAGTTTCATTCTAGTACGAAATGTTTCATTCCAAAAATTTTACTTCCTGTAAAAAAACATATTCCCGGTTGTTGGATTTTTTGACTCGTCCGAGCGACTTAGAAGACCAACGTGTGTACCAAATGGGACATAAACTGCGACCGTTGGAGTGCGAGCGCATGTATACATATATTATGTATAGGCCTATATGCATTTTAATAATTCGAATACGCAGCTGAACCGCTGACGTGAGTTGAGCGAATTCCAAATGAACTATACTAGGGAAATTGATCTACTCACGAAGGCGCTGAATCTGCCTGTTTGTACGAAATAAATGAGTGTTATTTGTTTGTATCTAAGCCTCCAGCTTCGACGCACGCGCTCCTTCGTTCCACACGCAAAAGAAAAAACTCGCTTACCACCTTGGAATTGTCGCCTCGGGTTTTGGACTGCTTCGCTTCGCTCGCAGGGTAAAAACTCGGCCGTCGGTCTCGGATCAGAAGATGTCCCCACGGTAATATCCCTTACATGGATTTGAACCTGGTACTTTAACGGTGTTTTACGTTTTGATTGGTTTTGGGAGAACCAAGCAATCTATAAGGTCTTGTAAAAAAACCAAATGTGCAGTACAATATCCTACATTTATTTGTTGAGATAAAAATGCGTTCTCTTACGAAAAGTCTAAAAGAAATAGTTACTTCCAATGAGAAAAACGTGTTTTCAGTTGTAGGGCTTGTTCGAGCGCCATAGACAACCAACGTGTGTAAAATATTTCGACCAAATCGGACTTAAAATGCGGCTGTTAGAGTGCTATCACATTACATATACATGCAATTTCTAATGATACCCTAAAACGTCTTCTGGGTACCATGGTCGATGCTCATTTATTACTCCCGACCTTAGGTTTTACCATAAGGGTCACTGTAATAGCTCATTTTTCCGACGAACTTTCGCTAATAATACCCCTAAACGCGTCCTGGGGACCAGAATCGGTGATCATTGACCGCTCCCGACCTTAGGTTTACCAGAGAGTCACTGCAATAGTTCATCTTTCCAATTGGAATTCGCTAATTACTGTTCGGGCAAGGACCACACCCAACAACCGTATAGGATGTATTCCATTCTTGTCCGATATACTGAAAACGTTATATGAATCTTCAGTGTGCCTTAAATATCTACCATAATATATCAAACAGCATCTAGTCTGAGCCTTTAAATAAAACGTTTTACAACAGTATCTGTTTTTAAACCTTATCGGATTTCTTTAAACTGCTGAATTACTAGTGTATATTGTAAGTGCAGAGTTGTAATTAGAGTTGTTTGATTTTCAATTTAACCCGCGTTCACACTTCTCAAAACACTTAATTAAGCAAAATGCTCTGCCCGTATTCAGAACGATAAAGATTTCACGGCGTTCCAACATCTCCTACCTTGTGTATTCAAATTGAACTCGACCAAACGCATTTACATACCGATTAAATTAGCAATTGAACGACTCAATATCAACAAACACCTAAACCCAATCACACCACACACTCGTAAACTTAATTAAATTGGAGTTTAGCACGCACGAATAAAACTTATAAAAACATGTTTTTACGGTGATTGTTGTTCACCCTACTTTTTTATTAAGTTCATTCCTAGTTAAAATTCAGCTCAAACTGGAATACTACTTGGAGAAACTTAACACAGTTAAATATATCGCCACAGCCAATGGCTACACAAAATATATAATAAACGCTTTATTAAATAATTAGACCACGCAGCTGAACCGCTGACGTGAGTTGAGCAAATTTCCAAAATTAAGTTTATGGGCCTATTTTTTAGGGTTTAAACCAACAATTTGGGAAATAGGTCTATTCACGAAGGTGCTAAATGGCTGCAAAATAGTTCGCACGCCATTCCGCATATTGGGAGTCTCTTCAATTGACACAAAGCATTGAGTGCTTCGCACGCCAACCCAAGTATTGGGAGTATCTTCAACACACAATGCTTTGCGTGCTTCGCACGCCAACCCTACGGTAGAATTCACCACATAGCTTTGAACCGGGTACTTCTATGGTATTTTAGGTTTTAATCGAACCAAGCAAGCTATAAGGTCGCGTAAAAAAACACAATGTGCAGAATAACATCCTACATTTATATTTGTAGAAAAACTTTAAAAAAAATAAATTCTCGTAGGAAAAATCTAAAAAAAATGTACTTCCTGTTAAAAAACGTGCTTCCGGTTGTTGGATTTTTTTGGCTAACGAAGTCGTCTGAGCGAGGTAGACAACCAACATGTGTACTGAATTTGAACCAAATCGGACTTAAAATGCGGCCGCTAGAGTTCGAACACATTTATACATACCTTTGTACATAAATTTGTATATATTGGATTTTTAATGACACCCAGAAACGTGTTCTGGGGACCATGATCTGTGCTCATTTGCTACTCCCGACCTTAGGTCTTACCATAAGGGCCACTGCAATAGATCATTTTTCCTATTGAAATTCGCTAATGACCCAACGCCCCGCGTCCATTTGCAGCAAGTTTTTGCAGAGCCTTGTTCAGCAGGCCGTGTTTTAGGTCTTACTACATTTTAAGGGCCACAGCCTGTTTGGTTATAGGATAGGCTTTGATTTTGTGGGATTACGATTACATAATAGAAAGTTTTTGAGCGTAAATGTTGGCTCTCAGCTGCAACGGGGCGTAAAGAATATTGTAATCCGGATGTTTCAACTGTAGCGAAATATACGACGCATTCAACAACTACGCCACTGCCCAATTTACACCCAACTTACAATTTGTACGAACCAAAACTAATTTACTTCTATCTTTCTCTATTTTGCTGGAATACATTTATGAGTCCAAAAATATTTACCGTGTTTGATTAATGTACATGTAATCAGTATTATTGGTTTCTATCCATTGCACGTAAAATAAACACATTATCCGATTACAACGCAAATCAAATGTCAATGTATGTAGGCAATGTGTATTCTATTAGGTAAATTCAATACAGTAGATTCCGTCGCCCTACTTTACAATCAACTCTTGTAAAAACGAGTGTACGTACGGACATGAGTAACATATAACAGCTGAATTCACCCATCATCTGTAATACTTAAGCAAATACCCTGCGTAGATTATACTCTGAGGTTATGATTACAACTTCAATCATTATATTTCTTGTGAAGATGATTTTTTTTAAATATGAGTTATATAACTAATGTATACTATAAAAGGTTATAAGATTTGCTTCAAGCTTATAAACTGTATATAAACACAACCTTTTATCATAAATATATTCGTTTATACAAAATAAGAGATACCTATTTGTATAACAAATATATAAATATATTTTATTTTTTATTGTTATTAAAGTCTTGCTGTTTTGCACTTTAAGGCTAATTAAGACGGGACCTACAGTTTTACGTGGAATCCGAACCACAGCCAATGATGTATGTTAATAAACCATTTATAAAATTATTCGGGTCAATGGGAATTGAACCCGGAACTTGTCCATTGATGGTTGCAATGACGATTGATAAAGTTTTCACGCCTTAACAACCACGGCCATCGTGGCTTCGTATAACAAATAAACATATTCGATAATAATTTCTTCATTATAATATTAATAACTTCTAAATCATTTTATCTATCAATATGAAATAAAAACCAATTAAAAGATAATATTTTTATTTTTATTTAAATATATAATAACGTATATAAATACAAAATGTTAACAAATATGCCTACAGTTTTACAATCTTTATATATCATTGTACACTACCGAGATAAAAATCAGCGTCTGCATAGTTAGGAAGGCCTAGATAAAGTATGTTGATTTTAAATAGCATTTTTTAAAATGATTTATTTCTGATGTGTTTTTTCATTAATCTGCTTGTTATTTTTTTCCGGGCTTACTAGTAACAAGATAATAAGGAGTGCAGGGAGTAGCTGAGAAAACAAACACAATAGTTTGTTTCATTAGCAGTACAATAAAATTTTATTAGTGACTTCGGTGAACTATTCATACATCAATTAATTATATATTGCATGCGCCCCACGTTTTTTGTTTTTGGAATTACAAGTATTTTCATAGCTATTAAAAATTCACAATCACAAATTTTCAGGATAATCTGTATGGGGCTAGAAATCTGAATGGGGCCAGAAGACATAACATACTTTTTAGTCCGTTTTAAAATAGTGGTGTATTAAAAAATATGTTTATTTAATCTCTCTATTATATAAAAAAGTTTTTCTACTTATTCTTCTCACAATTATAAATAAGAATAGAATAAATACGTAAAAAACAAGCGACTACTGCCAAGGGAACCAAAAAAACGAACCACTGCCAAGGGATCCAACAAAGCGAACCACTGCCAAGGGAATCAACAAAGCGACCACTGTCAAGGGAACCAACAAAGCGAACTCTGCCAAGGGAACCAACAAAGCGACCACTGTCAAAAGAACCAACAAAGCGACCACTGCCAAGGGAACCAACAAAGCGAACTCTGCCAAGGGAACCAACAAAGCGACCACTGTCAAGGGAACCAACAAAGCGACCACTGTCAAGGGAACCAACAAAGAGACCACTGCCAAGGGAACCAACAAAGCGACCACTGTCAAGGGAACCAACAAAGCGAACTCTGCCAAGGGAACCAACAAAGCGACCACTGCCAAGGGAACCAACAAAGCGACCACTGTCAAGGGAACCAACAAAGCGACCACTGTCAAGGGAACCATCAAAGCAAACTCTGCCAAGGGAACCAACAAAGCGACCACTGTCAAGGGAACCAACAAAGCGACCACTGCCAAGGGAACCAACAAAGCGACCACTGCCAAGGGAACCAACAAAGCGACCACTGTCAAGGGAACCAACAAAGCGACCACTGTCAAGGGAACCATCAAAGCGAACTCTGCCAAGGGAACCAACAAAGCGACCACTGTCAAGGGAACCAACAAAGCGACCACTGCCAAGGGAACCAACAAAGCGAACTCTGCCAAGGGAACCAACAAAGCGACCACTGTCAAGGGAACCAACAAAGCGACCACTGCCAAGGGAACCACCAAAGCGACCACTGTCAAGGGAACCAACAAAGCGAACTCTGCCAAGGGAACCAGTTTCACCAGTATTGAGAATGAAGTACTGAGCCTAGAACTGCGGGAGAATTGACCGGACAAGTGCCAAAGTGGTAAACCACGCCACAGAGAAGGGAGGCAAAAGGAGAGTCGCTGACGTTAGTGGGGGAGTTGCGCCGACCGCCAGGCTGTTTCACCAGGAATAAATTCATTTACTTTGTAATTCAATAAATCTGGTCTACTTTACAAACACCTGCATCAACACAGCGTACACAAAAATTCGTTCGCGGAAAAGAGGCTAGACTCGGCTAAAACCTCCACCGTACTCTCTCTAACCAAAGTCTCATTGGGAAGAGATCTGTGCTTGCACAAGCGGCTACGGACACCTGAAACAATTACACGCTCTTCAGGCAACACATGCGATACTTTTTAGGGACAAACTACACAACTAGGCAGTGTTTTAGACTTCGGTCTAGGGAATTGACATTGACGATACATAGTATATAATAATACGTTATTATAATTATTATAATATTAATATATTATAATAAAGTTTTAATATAGAGAGGTGGGGTGGGGGCTGGCGAGCGGAGCGAGCATGGGGCAAAGCCCCTAGTTTAATTAGTTTTTAAAATAATTATGGATCTAATATAGCCTAGGATCAACACTGCAAGCAAAGTGGGCACGGGGTTTGGCGTAGGCATCTCACGTAGTTTTGTGTAATTTTACTGGTTAGAGTGAAAAAAAGAAGTAAATACAGTATTATATATAGTTACAACTTTGTAGTATTAGCACTTTCAAAAAATGAGTTGAATAAAAATTGTCTACATGACGGTAGTAAATACAAGGTGAGTTGGGGAAAACATTATTTAATACTAACGCCTACTCCTTCCTTACATGTTTGTACGTAAACATTCCAGTTGAAACAGGCATTCATCTTACTCACTCAGTGGTCATTCAGTTTGAGCCAGACAGCAAATTCAGTTACAGGTATAACGATCGTCTTGAGATGCGCAGTAAACTCGTAGGTGATTCGAGTGGTGGGGGGTCAGAACGGCTCAGTCTGTTGCCGCGCTCTGAACATAATACTTCGGTCTGGTACATAATAAATATATTGTCTTAGCGTGATATCCCTTTCCCTCCAGCGCACGGCGCCCCCACTTGCCTAGATTCTTCCCTCCCGCCAAAGCATCTGAGAGGTCATGCTGTATCTGACGAACTATAATATTGCAGATGAGAAATAATTGGACAGAAGTTTATTTTGTAGAAATGATTAGTAATAATGACGTCTTACTGGACAAATAAAAAAGTACCCTGATTTCGTTAAAGAACTACAAACTTTCAAAAGGACTGTAAACCCCCGTTTTGAAACCATACGAAGCTCAAACCTAAGCTCAAAACCACATTTGTTATTTCAACGAGCGAGGTCTACTGTTCACTAGTAGTAACTCCAACCCTAGTAAAAACGCCAAGTTTTAAGCGTTTACTACTTTTATTGTAAAAATTATTTTAAAATGTAAACAATGAATACTTTAATTACAATATGTAATACAATAAATCTAATAAATCTTTACCTGAGACAGACGAGGGTTGACGATCTCTCCCAGCTTCCCTCCAAGCTTTTCTTTTGCCCCTCCCTCGTTTACTACTCTCACTGTCCCTCTTTCTAAGACCGTCTCCAAAGTCCTGAAAACACATTGGAATATAAGTAAACTCAAATTTAAAAAGATTAAAAAATAAACTGTATCAGTTAACTGACACAAACTTTCTCCCAACTTACTGTAGTCAAAATAATATTGTTTTCAATCATTTTATTTATTACTTTTTAGAACAAAACAAAAAAATAATATTCTACCTACTTCAATCGTATAAAAAAATTATTGTCCTAGGCGGGATTCGATCGCGCGACCTTTGAATTACTGGCCGTGATCGCTACCATGGTGCTACCGCCGCCGCGATGCTAGATTGACAACATAAACTTATTTATTTTTAAACATTTCCCCATAATTATAAAACGCCGAAGTTTTGATAAAAGCGGGTGGTGTCATTTTGTTTGGCATCTTAAGCACTATAAATACTGAAAATTTGATCAAAATCGTTAGAGCCGTTTTTGAGAAATTTGCATTTTTGTCGTTTTTTATGGGTTTTTAGGGGTAAATTACCCTTAAAAATTAAAAATTCCAAAAAATGAAAAAAATGCCTGGAGATATTAGGGTTTAGTACCAACATACCAAATTTCATGAAAATCGGACCAATAGTGTCCTCTCTGGTCGTGTATACATACTGACAGACTGACAGACAGACACCACTCTAAAAACACTTTTTTGGGTTCAGGGAGCACCAAAACAAAAAATTCCACTAAAAATATTTTTAGGTTCAGGGAGCAAAAACACAGATAATTGCACTAAACAATTTTTTGGGGTTCTGGGAGCACCAAAACAGATAATTCAACTGAAAATTCAAATTCGAACATTTTTACGAAAACAATACTTTCTCCATATACTACGTATAGGGTGGAGAAAGTAAAAGTAAACCAGTGTTCAGGTTAGACCCACTCGCACAAGCTACTTCTATGACTGTGGTAAATTTTAAGTCGATAGATAGTTAATATTTTAGTGTACTCAAGTAAAATTGTTACACTTGTATATTTAAAACTTGTACTGTCAACATACTTTTCTTACTCTTGTTCCAAAATTAATAGTTTCTCAAGCTGTTAGAGTTTATGCTGACATACTTCATCAAACATACAATAGTATATTTTTACACAATTAATTGTAAAAGGCTGGGGGGGGGGGGGGGGGGGTTGATTGTGTGAAGTCAATACTTTCACAAGCTCTTAAATTATCCCTCATATGCATTCGGTAAAAATAAAAATAAAATTCGTTTTAAACAATCCG
This sequence comes from Philaenus spumarius, assembly GCA_018207615.1. Classification (NCBI taxonomy): domain Eukaryota; kingdom Metazoa; phylum Arthropoda; class Insecta; order Hemiptera; family Aphrophoridae; genus Philaenus; species Philaenus spumarius. The sequence goes on from JAGFPH010005321.1 coordinate 63,396, forward strand.
TCAGCGGTGTCCATAGAGGATACTTCAATACTTTTTAATTAATAATTATTTTTTAGTTAAAAAAGACGTTGTTTTCCATAAGATTAACATCAGGTTCATTACTTAACAACAAAAACACAAGCTATATTAATATATTTTGAGATTGTTGAGTGAGAAGGAATTCTTTCAAAATAATAGCAATATCCAAATTCTCAAACACTACGTTTAGTAATCAAACGCGTTTCAACGACAAAGTCGTCATCTTCAGCGATACTTGTGCTGCAACTATGACTAAGCTACAGACATCGACGTGAATCCTGGCACTTGGCCTCGCCCTAGCGCGATGGGCCGGGGGTGTGGAGAAAGGGCGTGAGTTTAGAAAAAAACATTTTCCCACACAGCGTTCTAATGTGACTCATCATTCAAACGAACTAGGGCATGTTTATCTCATCCTTAACACGTTCACTGCTACGCAAATTTAGTATTTCCTATGCTACGAGCTGACCTTTCATTTTTTATATTTATAGCCTAGAAATGAGTAGAAATTACTAAATTGTTTTCGTAATAATCACCAATATTTTAAAGGCGACACGCACATGTGCATCCATATCACATTGGCTTAAAATTGGCATGCGAAGCACGCAATGCACTGTGTATTGAAAATACTCCCAATACTGGGGTTGGCGTGCAATGCACTGTGCGTCGGCCGCTTCTCATAGTGTTCAGTGTCAAGCTTACATGTGCGTCCTTAGCAGTGAACGTGCAGAGATGTACCGGATACTGATGTTTTTAGTCAGGTTAGTAGCGGTTTGCTCAAGTGCCAGAATTCGCGCCGGTATCTACACATATTATGTATACAACTATACAAGAGTGGGCTTGGTCTTAGAATCTAAACAACCAATAGGGTTATCGTAAATGAGAACTAGAGAAAGTGAAATACCAAAGTGAATAGCAGAGACGGATGGAAATTTTACAGAATGGTGGTGGTTGAAATTATAAAAACTATTTGAATAATACATCTAAACAATAATTATACAGAGTGTGTGTTGTACAGACTGTCCGAAACTTGAAGTTATTTCTCAGCTAAAAACAAGCAAATAATGCATCCTAACGCGATCTGTTTTCTGTCAGTCCGTATGTATGTCATTTTTACAAATTACCTTAATATCTCAGAAACAGTTCATGATATAATCATGAAACTGGGTATGAATATTGATGAAAATAGGGTACATTTTACCTAAATAATTTGTTTTCCTACAACAACCCGTTTCAAAATGGCGGCAGTTGAAAATGTTTAATGTTGAATACCTAGAAAACTCTAAATTTTACAAAAAAAAAAAAACAACAAAAAACAAAAATAAATTAATGTCACAAAGTTTTTAGAATATTAAACAAATCAAACGATATATAATTTTCAATAATTGAGCAATAAATAACAGAAAACCCAAATTTAGTAGTCGATTAGGGCTTTGTACTACTGTTTCAGTAATATGACCACCTTCCGCACTCGGATAGCTCTTAGGGTGTACCAAATTTGAACTCAATATCTTATCTATTTCTGGAGTTACAGTGAGTTTTTGTAAAAAAACAAAATGGCAAATTACGACAGAACAAAGCCGAGTTCTAAAAGTAGTTACTGAACTTTTTTCATTTATTTCAATGCATACAATCCGATCCTGCTAAGGTTTTTTGCAACACTCTGTATATTATAAATTGTAACTATTAAAAATCAAAAAGCCCATTATTTCACATTAACTGAACAGCCGTTCCTCCCACTTAAATGTTAAACATAACCGATAAGCAATATTAGTTAGTTTTAAAATTTGTAGTTGTATTGCTTGAGTTTTTTTGTGTATTTCAGTTATAAATGTTAAGGAATGATAACGAAATATTTTGTGATATCCTATATATTAAAACACAAAATTCAAAATCTTCCGAAAGAACGTCTCAGATTCTACTGGACCGATTTACACGCGGGAAGTGTTAAATGAAAGGAAATAACCCCTAATTTGCACTTTTTACCTTAGATTTTTGTATCTGGTCAGTAACTATTTAAAAAAAACCCCGTAAGCAGCACTGCCGCATTACTATAGCCGAATTTTCTTATCAGGGAATAACTCGTATTATATAATGAGAGATTCCTATGCATTTTGTTCCTTGTTGCGGAAATTGTTCCAAATATATCTTTGCACAGGATTATAGTAAATTTAATTGTCTTTCAAATGATATAACTCACAAATTGCACTTGGGTTTATGAGTGGGAGAAATTGCGTAATTACCTTACATTGATAATACACAAAACATTTATCAGGAGATTTCTATCAGTTTTGTTCCTTGTTCCGGGGACTGTACCTGAATTACCTTTGCACAGGATTGTAGTAAATTTAATTACCTTTCGAACGATATAGCTCAAAAATTGAGTGAGAGAAATTGGGCAAAAACTTTACACGGATAGTGAAGAAATCATTTATCAGGAGCTTCCTATCAATTTTGTTCTTTGTTCCTTGGACTGTACCTGAATTACCTTTGCATAGGATTGTATTAAATTTAATTACCCTTCGAACGATACAGCTCAAAAACTGCACACGGGCTTATGAGTGGGAGAAATTGTGCAAAAATCTTACACTGATAGTGACAAAATCATTTGTTTAGAGCTTCGTATCAATTTTGTTATTTGTTCCAGGGACTGTACCTGAATTACCTTTGCACAGGATTGTAGTAAATTTAATTACCTTTCGACCGATATAGCTCAAAATTGGACACGGGCTTATGAGTGGAAGAAATTGAGCAAAAACCATACACGGATAATAAAAAAATCTTTTATCGGGAGTTTTCTATCAATTTTGTTCCTTGTTCAGGGGGGCTGTACCTTGAAATACCTTTGCACAGGATTGTAGTAAATTTAATTACCTTTCGAACGATATAGCTCAAAAATTGCACACAGGCTTATGAGTGGGAGAAATTGTACAAAAACCTTACACGGATAATGAAAAAATCATTACTCAGGAGCTTTCTATTAATTTTGTTCTTTGTTCCAGGGACTGTACCAGAATTACCTTTGCAACAAGATTGTATTAAATTTAATTACCTTTCGAACGATATAGCTCAAAAACTGTACACGGGCTTCTGAGTGGGGGAAATTGTGCAAAAACCTTACACGGATAGTGAAAAAATCATTTATTTGGAGATTCTTATCAATTTTGTTCTTTGTTCCGGGTACTGTACCTGAATTACCTTTGCACATAACCGAGGACTTTACCTGAATAACTTTTGCACAGGATTGTAGTAACTTTAATTACCTTTCGAACGATATAGCTCAAAAATTGCACACGGGCTTAT
>JAGFPH010005321.1:72314-87279 GCA_018207615.1 Philaenus spumarius
AATGTATAATCACCAGGATGCGCCATTCTATCACAAAAGCAACGACAAATAGACAGGTTTATTAAGCACGCTGCACGCTCCGCCACGCTAAACGCTGGACGCTTCTCCGACGCTGACACGCTGTCCGCTGCGCTTCAATGTATAATCACCAGGATGCGCCAGTCCATCACAAAAGCAACAGCACATAGACAGGTTTATTAAGCACGCTACACGCTCCGCCACGCTAAACACTCACCGCTTCTTCGACGCTGACACGCTGCCCTTTACGCTTCAATGTATAATCACCAGGATGTGCCAGTCTCACAACAGGCAACAGCACATAGATAGATTTATCAAGCACGCTGCACGCTCCGCCACGCTAAACGCTCGCCGCTTCTTCGACGCTGACACGCTGTCGGCTACGCTTCAATGTATAATCGCCAGGGTTGACCAGTCTATCACAACAGGCAACAGCACATAGACAGGTTTATCAAACACGCTGTACGCTCCGCCACGCTAAACGCTCGCCGCTTCTTCGACGCTGACACGATGTCCGCTACGCTTCAATGTATAATCACCAGGGTTACCAGTCTATCACAACAGGCAACATCACATAGACAGGTTTATCAAGCAAGCTGCACGCTCCGCCACGCTAAACGCTGGACGTTTCGCTTCAACACGGCCTCATCCTAACAAATTCCAATTTAAGGGAAAAGATTTCTTCTAAGTACATCTCAGATAATTTTGACTCAGTTGTTTACATTTTTGGCACACGTTTAGCAACTTTTTTTATACCAGAACGGAATTTTTCAACGCTGCACGCACCTGTTGCACTGGAGACGGTTGTATCACGCTGCGTGGCCGCCAATAAAAAGCTCCGCTCCAATCAGGCCTCAGACTAAGTATCTCGAGTATCAAGTTTTCGCTTAAAAAATGTACCTTCATATTTTGTTATATTGGGTATAGTTTTAAATCTTGTTCTTTAAGGATACCAAAATTATTTCTGAATTTTGTGGTTCGTTGTTTTCACAATTGCCTATTACAAACAAAATTTCGAAAATCTCGTGGCGTTAGAGATATGCGTATACTTTACAGGAATACAAAAGCGTTTCTAATTATATATACAAAGAAATTACTTCTAAAATTAATGTAAAACCTGACACAGAACCCCTTAATTAACAGATACCCCTTCCTCTCACTCTTAATATTAATACTACACTTTACACTGAAGCATTGTCTAAGGTTACAATCCAACTGTATTTTTGCTATTGTACAATCCACGTCTTGTTCACGTGATCCACGACTGTTTGTTTTCTCAAATTGAACCGATTCATAATTATTCCATTCAACGTATACATCACGCTACACACATCACGCTATCTGGCTTGCCATTGGTGGTGCGACAAATTATTGTTTTCAAGAATCCAGAGTTTTACAATACATCTGAGACAAATTATTCTCAACGTAAAATTTCCTTTTTTACGAGTTTAACAATACGTCTGTGAATGTGATAAGAGAACGTTTGTCAACTGCGTTGTTAGGACTATATTTTCAAACATATCAGTTAAAGTTATTTACTGTTAACAATACAGCGAAGTATTTATTACAGTCTTCCCTTTAAACGGGTTTACTGTCAAGTTACCTTTCCGGAACTAATCAATACCAAACAACATTCAAGAGCTATTTAGTAGGTGATCCAGGACCGTAAACTAGGCAGTGGCAAAGAAGGCCTCCACTAGTGGCGCTGTAATTTCATTTTAAAAATTGTCCTACAATGAATGAAAATTAAACACAATTTAAAAAAATTATTATCAAAATGTTTAATAAATGAATATGAATTATTTGTGTTTCAAGGTTTTTCTTAGTAGTTTCTTACTTCTAAATTTGTTGAAAAAATAGATGGTTACTTTTTATTCTGTAAAAAAATTGTTAAATCTCTTTTTAACATATAATTTTTAGGTTTTGGGTGCATTAATTTCTTAAAATATTTATTCTTTGTGTTTCTCATAAGAAACTATAGTTGAAAAATTAAGGCATTTTATCTCGGCAACACAAAAATTATAATAAATAAGTGCGCCAATTTCATAAAGCCTCCCAAAATAGTTACAGTCCTGGTTGGTTATATGTTAAATAAAGGAACACAACTTCCCATATAAACATATTATGTCCAGAAACGCTTCATTTGTCAAAAATCCGCCATTTTTTTGTTTTGTTAAATAAATAAATTATTTGTGTTATTTCATTTTTGTTTTGTTCTCAATGTTTTTAGAATGATTTTGAAAAAGCCTACAATATGCGACTTCCTGAAAATGTCCATTTAGTCTTTCGTTTCATCCCAAAAAACATCTAGTCCAGTCAAATATGAGGATGCCTATTTCAGGAAAAAAATATAGAAGTTTTTTTTCTCACTCGTTCTACATGTTTCTTTGGGATGCTGAATCCGAATTTCAACTTTGCTACTTCCCACGAATATGGCTTCATAACAAAAATCGGAAAAAACCTCAAAATTTTCGACTATTTTAAATTCTTTTGCCAAAATGTCATAAAACTTTGCACTTTTCGTGGTAGACTATTGTATACAAAATTAAAGTATATTAAATTTCCTACAAAAAACACCCCTCAAAATTATTTTTTGGTTGAACAATTTGTCCACTAGAGCGCGCTGAAAAAAGGCCAAAATGTCCTACTTTGTAGAAAACCCAGGTTTTTGTTAGTTTTTCGCTTGTAACTAAAAAATTATGCTTGTAATTACAAAAAAGCTTGCATTCTGCTCAAACTAAATTAAATCCCCTACAAATTGCAAACATTAATCACTTATTTTGGCCAAATCGTGTAGCCACTTGAGCGAGTTGAAATTGTATGTAATATTATGCGAAACAGCTAAGTCAAGAGTCCTTCACTCAAAACTCAGTGGAGACCTGTAATATCACTATTTACTTATTACAAACTATTTATTTGGGATTTATAATTAATAATACTTGTAATTATTAATTATACATAGATTTATAAAATGGATTTATCAATGGATTTCACTCCACGATAAAGTTCACTAAGGAAATTGAAATAGACTGCAACTTACCGTTTTTAGATGTGAATGTGTTTAGGGAAAACAATGTTTTGTCATTTAGTGTACTGTATATAGAAAGCCCACGCATACTGATAGATATATAACGGAGGACTCACACCATTCTCCAGCGCATAAAAGAGCCGCTTTTAATTCTATGGCTCACAGATTGGATAACTTGCCATTATCTAAGGATAACTACGAGAAAGAACTGAAATATATGTATGGTGCTGCGATTTTTAATGGGTATTCTAAAGAATTAATAGACAACATAGTAAGAAAAATGAATTTCAAGAAAATCAAGGAATCAAGGTGCAATCTTGTGAGCAACATGCCCCAACAACGATGGGTTAAAACAACGTTTGCCCCACCATTATGTAATGTTGTTAGAAAATCGTTAGCGAAATATGCAAATTTGAATGTAGCTTTGACGGCTGATAATAATCTTGGTTCAGACAAAATTCAAGAACACGACAAATCCGGAATTTACTGTATTAACTGCGAAACGTGTCCTAAAAAGTATATAGGTCAAACCATAATAAGCATGAAAATACGACGTAAAGAACACTTTTCTCATTTAAAATATAATAGGCCTGATAAATCTGCTATGGCTAAGCATTGTTTAGATGAAAATCATCATTTTAAAATAGAAAATTCTAAACTGTTAAAACATGTAACTAAACCCAACACATTGGACGCTTGGGAAACTTTTTATATTAACAAATACCGTAACATAATTGTAAATAATGAATTAGGTCCTTTACAGAATTCTTTATTAATGTAATAATGCTATGTTTTGTTAAATATTAATATTAGTTTAGCAATCTTATTTAAGTTATATTGTTAAGATATTTGATAAACGGTAGGTGGTGGTTAACGCCTTAGCATAAGTTATGACACGCCCCCTGTAGGGTACGCCCCTTCTGGTTAGGTATTTATACGGTGCGTTGTCACACTGTTAGATCAGTTAAGTTTGGTTACTGTAGCCCGTGCATCACTGAGGATGGCGACATTGTCGTTGAAACGCGTTTGAGGTTAGTAAACGTATTTATTGTGAGATTTTGTGTTCAGGTTTTATTTTATCTATACATAGATTTAATTACTAATTAATTACATAAATATTTTGTACAAAGTATGTTTGTTTATTCAGACACAAAATACGTATATAAAAAGTTTCAAAAAACTATTTATTATCAGTTTTTATATCAATTATCATCATTATAGAGCCCTGGGCGAAGGCAGCTACGATACGAGCTGCCACATTGTCAGCTGCTGGCGTATCCCTCCAAATTTTCCCCACTCTGCTTAGTTGACGAGATGATGTCTGATGAGGAGATAGTGTTGGCAGAAAAGTTAAGTGAGAGGCTCCTTTTTTATAAATATATATTTTCACTTACCATCTACAATATTCAATTTGCTGTCGTATACGACGGCCGTTTCAGTTATTCAGCCATTTTCAAGTATTTTTAGCAGGATATCCTTTGTCACTTGTTGACACAAAACACTCAACACAACACAATAATAAATAACACGATACATTAATTAAAAAGATAAAATAGAATTCATTCAAAAATCTTCGACTGGTTGGGCCCAACATTCCGATACCTACTGCGGACGAGATGGTCAATCAGGCTAACAGATGGAGGGGGTTGCTTATCTCCAACAATGTATCGAACAATGCGTTAAAATCGAATTTAAGTTTTTCATTTAATAAAATGTTACTGTCTATTTTATGATTCTTGTGTATCTTGAATTGCTCAAGGGAATTCATAAACCGGCCCTTTTTTTTACAACGGTGTAATATTTTAAGTTTTAAGTGAGTCTTCCATACAAGCATATCCATGGTCGGCCTGAATAAGGTTTTCTGTGAATTTAGATTCTGACTTTGTTAAGTGTGCAATTTGTTTGGAGGATATAATATGTTCTTTAAATCTTTTTTTAAAGATCTCCCTGTCTGTCCTATATATTTCTTTCGAAAGTCACTGCATGATAGTTCATATATTCCGGATCCTTCAAATTTATCAATGTGGAATATATTTTTTAGGGGGGGGGGGGGGGGTTTGATGCTCTTTAAATTATTTGTTGTTCTGTAGGTAATTTTATATTGTTGCTTTTGGAGTAGGTTTCTGAATATGTGTTCAAACGGCTTAAAATAATTAAACACCAAGAATTTGTCTTTCTTTGGTTCATTCAGACTTATAATTTTGTCTTTAATTTCCTGCTTGTTGTATATTTTTCAACCTACTAAAATACTTGGAAATGGCTGAATAGCTGAAACGGCAGTCGTATACGACAGCAAATTGAATATTGTAGACGGTAAGTCAAAATATATATTTATTATATTAATATTCGGAATGGCGACAAAAAACGTTATGATTACCTTTTTTATAGTAAGGCCGGGCGCACACAGGAGCGGACATTATGTCCGCGACAAAACGTCTGGAACAAACTGTTTTGTCTTTGTCCGCTCCAGTGTGCGATCAGTTGTCAAAGTGTCTTGAACGAAAGTTTATTTCATTATTTTTAGTTTGTAGTTTTGTGTTAGTGCGACTGGAAATGGAATTTGAAGACGAAGAAACGGCTGTGGTGTTGTGGAATTTTCTTCAATTCTTTGATATGAAAGTTGAAAGAGAACACTGGGTACATCCAATAAATCAAAAACGTCAAATCATACAATTCATTAATGAGCTAAAAGAATACCCAGCAAAGTTTTACAATTACTGCCGTATAACCATCACCACTTTTGACTATTTATGTGACTTAATTCAAGCCAAGATACTAAAGCAGAATATCAAGCTTTTTTTACAGTAAACAAATTGTTGAACTGTAAATGTCTTTCCACCGCGCATGCGCAGTTTAATTTCTCCGTTTTGTCTTGAGCAAAGACCAAATGCCAACAGTCACCGCCAGACAAGAAAATATTGTCGCGAACAGTCTAAAGGCGTCGGAGACGAGTGTTGTGTGCAGTGTGCGTGATCCTCATATGAAACCACGTTAACTTGCGTCCACCAGACAGATTTTATCTGTTAGCGACAAAACGTCTTTGTCCTGGACAGAATGTCCGCTCCTGTGTGCGCCCGGCCGCAATGTATGATCAAAACAATATAGGAGATAGGCTAAGTTATGGGGAATACCACCACCTGTTTAGAGAACTGCGAAGAGATGAAGATCTATTCTTCCAGTGTACAAGAATGTCTACATGTACAGTATCCTGAGATTAGGAATGTGTCTGGCCTGAAGGGTGTGTCATTCCTTCTATTTCTCCCCGAACCAGCCTAGGCGGTTCAACCAATTACACGATAACTGGGTTCACAAATTACATTTAACTAAATAACTTTCTATGCAACATTCTGTATATTATGGATTTATAGTTAAAGTTTCTTTTTGTGTTTTTCTAAAAGCCGTACTTTTGACACTTTTAATATAACGTCACAAATTACCGTCGTCAGAAGTCACTTGTGTTGTAAAGAAAAACGACGGCCGTTTCGGCTAATCAGCCATTCTCAAGTTATTGGAGAACATCCTCCGTTGTCTTGGAACACTTAAAACTTAAACAAAAACACGTTCAAAATCATTTAAATAAATTGTTAAGAAAAACACATTTAATCTTCAGTGCGAGACAGTGGGCCCACCGGACGTGGTTTTATTAAATCTGTTTTCGTGTAATAATTTATTTAAATGTTTATGAACGTGTTTTTGTTAAGTGTTCCATGACAACGGAGGATGTTCTCCAATAACTTGATAATGGCTGAATAGCCGAAACGGCCATCGTTTTACTTTATAATACGAAAAGTGACTATTGACGACGGTAATTAATTTATAACAGTAGTCGGAATGGCGACAAACAAAATAAACTATTGGGACTTTTATTTGTAAATTAAACTTTTATTTCGTTCAGTATGTAAAAAAGTTAAAGAAATAATATGATATATACAGTGTTTTCTGTACTTTCCTGAACAATAAAATGTATAATAGTGTATACTTAACTAAAATGGGATACATTCTACAAATATTTATACGATAGTGTGTACGTAAATCTAACAGTAATTAGTTTGAACCCTAGAAGGCTAAGCGAGTAAATGGGAGTTCAAAATTTACCTTCAACGCAGTTCTAGACGAAAGGGTTTTTTTTATTTTACGTTAGTCCAAACAGAGTTAAAAAGGAGTAAGAACCGGAAGCGCGTACGTGTCCCAAGAGAAGTAAACAATCCCAAAACTGACAGCTTCCTTTGCCGCTTTAATTCAGTTCGCAGGGAACGCGTGCAGGACGTGTCCAATAAAACCACAGTGATTCTGGTCTTTTCTTTGATTGTTGAACGATTGGCGGAACGACAAATTGAAATGAAATTGTGTTTGCATATTTCACGTTCACGCAAAAAAACATATATGTTATTTGACCAACTTGTCTGTTATATGGTATATTGAAAAAAAAAAAAAAAAAAAACACTTACAGCTTTGACAGTGGCGTTCCCAAGTGAGGCGGTCCACCCGGACCCACATACTGAGGAGGCCCCCGTTGATTCCCCACCCTAATATAAAAATAAAAAAATTTCTAAAGAAAAAATATTTATAAATGTCCATAAATAAAACATTTTTTTTATTCGCACACCAAGGGCCAAGCTCAAAGTAAATACATAAATTCTAAGTACAGCAAAAGAAACAAAATGCCTAGTAGAGAAAAAAACAATAGTTGTTCATAAAAACTAATGAATTATGACTCGGATCTAAGAAATCAATTTGGCTATGAAAATACATTTTTATGAGAAAAGTTTCTAATGTAAAAGCAAGAAAACCTAATTTTAAAACGTGACTGTTACATAATAGAACCCAGAGTCAGTAATATTTATTTATTATTTATTTTTGATATTATTATATTTGTATCGACTCTTAACCATTCATAACTTGAGTTATAATCGCTGTTCCGATTATAATTCAGGAAGTTATAACCTTGTCTGATTATAACCTTGTCTTGTTATAACCTTCAGGATTTTACCTTGTCTGGGTAAGTTGTTGTCCCTGAACTTAACCATTCATAACTCGAGTTATAATCGCTGTTCCGATTATAATTCAGGAAGTTATAACCTTGTCTGATTATAACCTTGTCTTGTTATAACCTTAAGGATTTTACCTTGTCTGGGTAAGTTGTTGTCCCTGAACTATCTGGAATGACTTTGGAGAATTATTTTAGAGGTTAAAAATAGGATAATAAGTTCCAATGAACATAGGCCCTAAAAGATTCGATTTCCATTTATCCGCCATTTTGTTATCTTTGGAAGTATTGGTCAATTTTGAGTTACATCTGGTGTACATACAGTACTTGTTATTTAAACTTTTGACTGTGTACAAACAGCGTCTTGTATATTTTTAGCGAATATCCATAGGAAAGGATATTGCAGTGACTCTTATGGTGAGACTTGAGGTCGGGAATTGTCAATGAGCACCGATCATAGATCCCAGAACACGATTTGGGGTGTCATTAAAATTGTATATAAAAAAAGGCAGCTATATGAAAAATTAGCGACTTTCGGACATTTTAATTATGATAATGTGGATATCTTTGGCACATAAACAATATTTAAAAGTATTGGCGAGAGTTATGAAACACTCTGTACATGAAAAACTTAAATTACGTTTATAACAGAATCAGTAAACATGCAATTGAAGTACTGTTGGATACTATCGACCATGCGTTAATTCTAGGAAATAATTTTCAATATCGATTCGAGTATTTCGTTAGGTTCCGATCGATCGATCCACTTGGCCTCTCGCGTGGCTACTAATGTTTACCGAGTCGGAACATCTGCTTTGCCTGTTCACTGGAGAGCTCTTCTTTGTTGTTGATACTGTTCATCCGTTTAGTGTCCAACAGAGACGTTTCACGAATCACGAGGTTTTGTGAAGTCAACAAAGAGAAAAATGCAAAAATAACACTCTTTCAAGTATTTATCGGTTCAGCGGTTGTTTTGTTAAAATGCCAGTATACATTACAGCCGACTTACGAAACATACTTTATGATTTTTAGCGAATTTCCGTATAAAAGATGAGCTATTGTAGTGACTCGTATGGTGGCAACCTAAGGTCGTGAGAGGTCTGTGATCACCAATCATGGTCCCTAGAACACGTTTAGGGTGTCATTAAAATATGTGTATACTAGCTGGCCCGACCCGGCTTTGCACGGATAGACAAATCAAAGTTAAATGTATATTAACAAAAAATATATTATATCAATAAATATATTACACTATGTATTTCTTATGGGGATTTTTAGTAACTTTGACCACCCCCAAACCTCCTCTAAAAATTCGAATTTTTTGAAACCCTTTCTTATCAGCACCTACGGCCCTAGAGGAAGGTACATACCAAATTTAATTCCAATCCGTTCAGTAGTTTTAGAGAAATCGGGATTTAGTAACTTTTACCCCCAAACCCCCCGAAAATTTCGAATGTTTTGAAAACCTTTTTTAGTGAGCACCTACGGCCCTAGATGAAGCTACGTATTAAATTTCGTTCTAATCCGTTCGGTAGTTTTGAAGAAATCGTGATTTAATAACTTTCATCCCCCCAAACCCCCCTAAAATTTCGAATTTTTTTCAAACCCTTTCTTAGTGAGCGCCTATGGCCCTAGAGGAAGCTACATACCAAATTTCATTCTAATCTGTTCGGTAATTTTGGAGAAATCGTGATTTAGTAATTTTTACCCCCCAAACCTCCTAAAATTTCGAATTTTTTAAAACCCTTTTTTAGTGAACACTTATGGCCCTAGAGGAAGCTACATACCAAATTTCATTCCAATCCGTACGGTAGTTTTGAAGAAATCGTGATTTAAGAACTTTGACCCCCCTTAAACGCCCCCTAAAATTTCGAATTTTTTCAAACCTTTTCTTAGCGAGCACCTATGGCCCTTGAGGAAGCTACATATCAAATTTAATTTCAATCCGTTTGGTAGTTTTTGAGAAATCGTGATGAGTGAGTGAGTGAGTGGTATTTCGCTTTTATATAAACAGGTATATTATATGAGTTTTCACTCTAATGGCCGCATTTTGGATCAAATCGGACGAGTTCGTTAGCCAAACAAATCTAGCAACCAAAAACACATTTTTTACGGGAAGTAAAATTGTTTAGACATTTTTCGTACAAAAATAAATAGGTTTTATCCAAACGAAATCTACATAATATGACATTATTCCGCACATTTATTTTTTTTTACACGACCTGTAGCCCGTCTACTATTCTCAAAATCGATCAAAACGTAAAATACCAAATCCACGTGAGGGATTTTATCGTGGTGGCAGCTTCTGATCCAAGGTCGACGGCAGGTGGTAAGCGAAGCGAAGCAATCCATAATCCAAGCCGCAAGGTCGAGGTACAAACTCACAAAGTGAGTTTTTCTAGTTCGAGAAATTCTAGTAACATATTTCTTACACTTAGGCAGCTATTCAGCGTCTTCAATAGTAGACCAATATCCCAAATAGTTGGTTGACAACCTAAAACATATAAACTAAATTTTGGAAATTCGCTCAGCTCACGTCAGCGGTTCAGCCGAAATGTCTAGATGTCCATGTTCCTAGATCACGGACCAGCTTCCTTTTCCAACCTCCTCGACCTTCATTTGGAGGAATCCACTTTCTCTGCCACTGTTCGGCTGTATTCCTACAGGCATCCTCTCTGCCCATCCTTTCCCCACATCTCATATACGTACCTCTCCTTGGAGGTCGATAGGAGGTACTCCAACTAGTACAACGGTTGATACCGATCTGTAAGCTCCAATGGTTCTAAGCGCCATTCCCCTCTGCAACCTCTCCATCACTGCCCTGTACTTTACAACTGTTCCACACAACAACTCCATATAAATTAGGACGGAATATACAGCACTCATAAGATTCCCCTCTTGCTGCTCCTAGGGCCGCTGATATTAGTCTAAGGCCTTCACAATCCTTTCAGTAACTTCAACATGTCCAGACATTGACACCCTTTTATCAAAAACCACACCAAGATAATACTTCAAGGATCGATAGCCCAGATTAACCTGGTAGAACCTAGCCTAACTCAGCTTGCCTAACCTAACTTTTTTCCTTAGTGAGAGCCCCACTCTAATATCGTTTAACATATTCCTTCAGAGTAGGCCACATTGGTTTAATTACTTCAGATTATTTTTATTTTATGTCTTTTGAAGAGGGGAAAATCTTCATTGACACCATGTGTGAGTAGTTAACAGTGCCGGATTATTACCGGCTAAAAAACACCTCCTCATTCCATAACTTAACTCTTAATTAGTGTCAAGCATATCTCGTATTGTCTTAAAATCCTTCCTTCTTCTTCTTTCTGTTACATTACTGACTTAAAACATTCACTGCTAGCTTCCCATGTACCACGGCTGCTGAGCATACATCCTATTAAGTTAGATGCATCAGGGAAAATCCCAATTACCGCTTTCAAGCCCTCTCTGTCTAAAATCAATCTATCGCATGAAAAAAGTGTGTGTTCTAGCAAGTCTTGCTCCCCACAGTAGACGCATGAGGGATCGCTTCTCTTCTTAAACCTATAGAGGTAAGCCAGAAATCTCCATGCCCCGTGAGAGCCTGAGTGGTCCAGTAATTCAAATCTCCAGATTTACAGGCCAATGACCGATATCTGGGATAAGCTTTCTCGTCCACATCCAACTTAACCTATCTTATTTAGTTTAACATAACCTAACTTCGTATAATACCCTAATATCAAGGGTGATAAAACAAGGAATGAATGTAAAATGTGATACATTGTTTCACAACTGCTTCAGAAAGACTGATATGAAAGTCAGTTTTTACATTAAGAATTGTGTTACAACGGATTCCAGAAATAGAATCGAAACTTTGCCTATATCGAAGCTTTTGAACGAAGGCTTAACATGTATTTTAAACATTCACGGCCCAGCTTTATGTCCACAAAATCAACGCGCCTAATCTTATCTTAAAGACGCCCTTTGAAGAAACTACTAATAGGTTTTCCGAGACGAGGGAAATATTCGGCGGATTAAAACTCTTTAATGAATAGAGTATTAATTTTGAAAAGGCAGTAATTACTCTCAAAGATGAAATAAAGCATCCAAAACTCTAGTGAACTCTGAAGTTGGAAAAAGCTATTCAGTATTTTGTGTTTTACACAATGAAATTGAACTTAATAATACACTGTCTTAACTAGTGTGAAACTTTTTACTTGCATTATACAGAGTGTTCAAAAAGTCGCTTTAACCCCTTTATTATTTTTGTTACTGAAAATAAACAAATTTTGTATATATCTTGTGTTGCATAACCGGACACATTTTTATCTGAACATTTATGATTTTGGGGGGCTTTAGGGCTATAGGGTGGTTACAAATTTAAAATTTTATGGTAGGTCATGTAAATACACCACTGAAAAGCTTATTAAAAGAGAAACATAATGGCGCAAACTAGAGCTTAGTATCTTGAGTCGTTTCAAATTAATGGACAATCAAAGTTCTGAAAAATGATGTTGTTGTCACAGCATCAAAGCAGGTTATTAATTTGTTAATATTATGAATAAGTAGGTTGTACTTAATTTGCCAGAACTTTGATTGCCCATTTCTTTGAAACGAATCAAGCTATTAAGGGTCTGCTGTAGTGGCGGCCATCTTGCAGTTTTATCCCATAAGAGCAATGGTAAATTTCAAACCATTTATTTCGTTTATTTTGTATCATAAAATTGTTTGTAAGGTCTCATTTTAAACACAGTAGTCACAATAGGCATCCGTTTTGCTTTTCACATTTTTTTAAAAAATTTGTCACATAAATAACATTTTTGAAGTACCAAGTTTGAACTTTTTTCTTTACACTATAAAAAATGTATAATTAAAAGTGAAACATAAGTCGGATCCGAAATTTTATAAAGAATATGGATATGTACAAAGTTTTAACTTATTTTCCATTAAAAAAAATAATGAGGGGGTTAAAGGGATTTTATGAACACTCAGTATATTGTTAATGTGAGAAACATGATGCTTTACAAACTTTGTAATTTTTACTTTAGTAGTATCAATATTCAAGATCAACTCTGTATTAGTACCTTAATCGGAGAATGAACTATAGCAATATTATTGGATGTTTATCTGTCTTTTAGTAAAAATTACACTTTTGGGAAAGTTGTGCACAAAAAAAAAAAAAAACTTTACTAAGAACACAAAAACACGTTAAAATCGAGCCGAAGTTACCCCTTTGTACAGGATTGGGGACAGATATGAAAAATGTTTTTGACAAAACTACATTATATTTAAATTAAATACTATGGTCTTATGGATGGTATGAGAAACTTGCGGTACTGAAATAAATTTTGTTTATACATTTTGTTAGTAAGCGAATTAAACTATTCAAAATATTGTTAAACATTTTTAACAAAATGAGATTTTAATGTTTTATTAAGTTAATAATTTGATTTTATTAAATCCCCCTAAGTTTATGTTTAACCCTACACCTTTAAAGAGAGATTATAAAAGCAAAATTTTGCGAAAAAAGGTCTTTAGGAATGAAGTTCTCTCCCCAAATTCATATTAAACTGAAACACTGTACACTATTTCAGTTACCTGAAGATGCCTAACGGCGAAACAGTTGCGACACTTTTTTTATTGTGTGTACATAATGTCATTTACAATATTATGTGTATTCAGTACACTGATACTAAAGTGTTTATAACTCTGATAATGCGCTTACTTTGCAGACTAATTATAAAAATATATTTACCCAAAGTGAACTAAGCAAACAAGCCGGTGATGATTTATAGCACG
Organism: Philaenus spumarius; assembly: GCA_018207615.1. Taxonomy (NCBI): domain Eukaryota; kingdom Metazoa; phylum Arthropoda; class Insecta; order Hemiptera; family Aphrophoridae; genus Philaenus; species Philaenus spumarius. The sequence continues at coordinate 86,132 of JAGFPH010005321.1, forward strand.
TAGCGTTTACGTTATTAATGAAGTAATTATATTCTAATCAGGAAACAGTACTAATTAACCTAAACAATAGAACACAGTACAGTCCGATACATAATGCCATTAGAGCAATTCCGTTACCGGAATCAATTTTCAAATTAATTATTCAATCCAAAGTTGGATTAATTTGAATCTATTATTGAATCTTTGAATCGCCGGCTGTATGTTCAATGTTTTTTTTAAAGTACAGTAAAGAAGAGAACTAGATTACATTAATCTATATACAGGGTGGTTCAGGAAGAAACGGAGAAACTTTCAGGACGTGTTCTACTTGTGAAAATAAAGAAAAAGGTTCACATAAACTTAGGTTCGGAAATATTTCGTAAGCCCCTCCGTCTTCATTATTACAACTGGCAAATAAATGTTACCAGAAACTGGCGCACACACTTTCTCACAGACATATTTAAATTATTAACAAGTGCACTGCTAAGTCGCACATGTGAGCTTGACACTGAACACTATAAGAAGTGGCCGATGCACAGTGCATATTGGGAATATTATCAGTACATAGTGCATTGCGTGCTTCGCACGCCAACCCCCGTATGTAAGCCCAACAGTGACTTCATAATTATTGTATTAAAGTAGGAGGTAAATAATAAATATTATTATTATTACCTAAAGTGAAAAATATTCGATCGATTTCGAACAAATTTGCACCATACATGTCAATTAGGCCTGTATAGATGCACGAAAAAAGGGTTAAAAAATATTTCAAAAACAACCCTCTTTATGGCCAAAAAACCCCCAAAATCAGTTATTATTATTAGTTAAACGAGAATTTTTAGAAACGGTCTTTTGCATATTGTAGGGTAAATTAAAGGCTACAAATAAGACAAATTTTATCAAAATCGTTAGAGCAGTTTTTTTATAATGATTTTTTGGGATTTTTTTGTCAAAAAGGGGGTTGTTTTTCAAAAATTTTCAAAACTGTTTTTCGTGCATCTATACAGGCCTACTTGACATGTCTGGTGCAAATTTGTTTGAAATCGATCGAATAGTTTTCGCTCTAGCTTTGTATACATACTGACAGACATTTTGTAAAAAACACTTTTTTGGATTAAGGGGTACCAAAACGGATATTTCCACAAAAATCTCAACATCGATTTTTTTTT
>JAGFPH010005321.1:87379-99284 GCA_018207615.1 Philaenus spumarius
ATGTTTGGTCAATGACAAATAAAAATATGATTATGATTATGAATATTATAGTGAAGAAATTAATAATCGAATAGGTTTAATTATTGTTATACGAAGATGTACGAATGTTTCCGAAGTTAAACAAATAGGTATCTCTTATTTTGTATAAACGAATATATTTATGATGAAAGGTTGTGTTTATATAAATTTTATAAGCTTAAAGGAAATCTTATACCCTATTATAGTATACATTAGTCCTATAACTCATATTTTAAAAAAAATCAACTTCACAAGAAATCTAATGATTGAAGTTGTAATCATAACCTCAAAGTATAATATACGCAGGTATTTGCTTAAGTATTACAGATGATGGGTGAAATCAGCTGTTATATGTTACTCATGTCCGTACGTACGGACGTACACTTGTTTTTACAAGAGTTGATTGTTAAGTAGGGCGACAGAATTTACTGTATTTAATTTACCTAATTGAATACACATTGCCCACATACATTGACATTTTGATTTGCGTTGCAATCTGATAATGTGTTTATTTTACGTGCAATGGATAGAAACCAATAATACTGATTACATAATATTAATCAAACGCGGTAAATATTTTTGGACCCATAAATGTATTCCAGCAAAATATAGAAAGATAGAAGTAAATTAGTTTTAGTTAGTACAAATTGTATGTTGGGTGTAAATTGTGGCAGTGGCGTAGTTGTTAAATGCGTCGCATATTTCGCTTCCGTTGGAACATCCGGATTAGGCCTCGGCTACGATACAAGCGTCAACATTCCCACAGTCAACGAGATGACGTCACACGAGGAGCTAGTGCTGACGGAAATACTTATTGAGAGACCAGTATTTATAGAAAATCACAATATAGGACTACTATATCTTTTACCGTAGACTTAAGTGATATTTACTTTTGTCCAGATATTCAGGTGTAACCCTGGTAGAGAGATTTTAAAAATATATGCTTCTTGTGAAAATAACAATCGTAAGTAGTCCCATAACAGAAAGTTTTAATCCATTGGTGTTGTTTATTCCATAATTCATGGTGTTTAAAGAATAAATAAATCCTTGAACCGAATAAAAAATTCCGAAAGTATACTCGCAAAAATTAGCATCTTTTTTGTTTACCGTCGGATTTTCTTGAAATTTTGTATATAAGTGGTCGTTAGTATGCCATGAACGTATACGTATCAAAAATACTTAATTTTGCCGTTTTAACCAATGTCATATGTTTGTTGAAAGTAAAAAACCCGTGAGCGTCGGGCGGCAGTCGAAAAATTATCTAACTGATTTGATCATGAGCGGCACCCTGCGGCGAGCGTTATGCAAACGCACATCCACCGCTTGCATCGTAGCCAGCCAACCGTGTTTAACAAGGAAACTCCATCAGTTAGATAATTTTCGTGCGCCGCTTGCACCTGCTACTGCCGCCTGCCGTCCACCGCTCACCGCTCACCGCTTGTATCGTAGCCGAGGCTTTACAATTTTCTTTACGCCCCGTTGCAGCTGAGAGCCATAATTTACGCTCCAAAACCTTCTATTATACAATCGTAATCCCACAAAATCAAAACCTAACCTGTAACCAAACAGGCTGTGGCCCATAAAATGAAGTGAGACCAAAAATACGGCCTGCTGAACAAGGCTCTGCAAAAACTTGCTGCAAATGGACGCTGGGCGTTGGGTCATTAGCGAATTTCCATAGGAAAAATGAGCTGTTGCAGTGGCCCTTATGGTAAGACCCAAGGTCGGGAGTAGCAAATGAGCACCGATCATGGTCCTCAGAACACGTTTTGGGGTGTCATTAAAAATCACAAATATATATGTATATATGTGTTCGCACTCTAGCGGCCGCACTATAAGTCATACGAACAGCTGTTTTTTGTGCCCCTGATAGAATCAAAAGAAATCTTTCTTCTTCTTCCTTAAGATTGACCTTCCATAAGATTAACATGGCAACTTTGAGGGCCACTGGGGCGAAGCAATTAACATACATTGAGCTCATTTTAAGGGAAGCAAAACTTCAGAGTGAGCTCTGTAAAATGACACCAAAAACATGAAAATCGGTTAAAAACTCTAGGAGGAGTTCTACTCACAAAATAACCCCTAGCAAATTAATTATGTACTAGTGGACCGGGCAATGCTTCGCTATTGCTTGATTTACCTAACCTAAAATTATATTCAGTTTTTGATCCAAATTAGTTTTTGATCAAAATCAGCTGTTTTAAGCTTTTCATACGAACAGCTGTTTTTTGTGCCCCTGATAAAATTAAAAGAAATCTTTCTTCTTCTTCCTTAAGATTGACCTTCCATATTATTAACATGGCAACTTTGAGGGCCACTGGGGCGAAGCCCTTAACATACATTAAGCTCATTTTAAGGGAAGCACAACTTCAGAGTGAGCTCTGTAAAATGACACCAAAAACATCAAAATCGGTTAAAAACTCTAGGAGGAGTTCTACTCACAAAATAATCCCTAGCAAATTAATTATGTATAGATATATAGATACAAGCTTTTATCTATAGGCCTACATATAAATCAAATTGGAGTGCCTGTCCATGATTTCAAAATATAAGCTTTTTTATTTCGAAGCTCATATGGTTATTCACACATTACCAAAACCTAAACACACATTTATACATTTTTTGCCTTTTTTTCATTTTGGATAAGGTCCCCGAAACACTATATCAATACAAGGTTAATGTAATATTACCTGTTTCTTCCGTCAACTGATCCACTAGTATTGTAAACACTATCGCGGTTTCGGACGTATCAATCGTCCATCTTCTGGTGTGAAAAATCGCTCTCATGAGGTCGTCAAACATTAACACAAATTGTTACAACCCATTGACATTACAACACATACACAAAACCACAACAAACAACGCACACCATTTAGTTTGTAGTTGCCCGCACGGTTACTGGGTCAGAATTGAGATGTAATGTCAATATGTTGTAATTTTTTTTTGTATTTCATTATAATATTAATAATTTTAAAATAAATCATTTGCTATATCAATATGAAGTAAAAAACAAAATATAATATTTGTATCTTTATTTTGATATATAATAATGTATATAAATATAAAATGTTTACAGATAGACCAAAAGTTTTATAAAATAACTAGCTGGCCCGACCCGGCTTTGCACGGATAGACAAATCAACCTGATTTAGTTCATTGTAGGCCTAACCTAAAATTATATTCAGTTTTTGATCCAAATCAGTTGTTGATCAAAATCAGCTGTTTTAAGCTTTTCATACGAACAGCTGTTTTTTGTGCCCATGATAAAATCAAAAGAAATATTGCTTCTTCTTCCTTAAGATTGACCTTCCATAAGATTAACATTGAAACTTTGAGGGCCACTGGGGCGTAGCCCTAATGTCCTAGGACTTCGGTAAATGGCCTAAAACCTTCCCAGGGTTAACCTGTGTTACTATGCAAAATTTCAAAGCAATCGGATGGACGGTTTGATAACGCATAAAGGACAAACAGACGGACATACATTGAATTTTATATATATAGAAGATATCTAAATAATCCTTACAATTATATACATTTACCGAGATAAAAAACCCCTCACCATAGTTAGATATTAATAATTTCTAAATAAATCATTTGTATCTTTATTTTGACATATAATAATGTATATAAAATGTTTACAGATAGACCAAAAGTTTTATAAAATAATATGTAAATAATCCTTATAATTGTATACATTTACCTAGTTAAAAATCCCCTCACCTTAGTTAGATATTAATAATTCCTAAATAAATCATTTGCTACATCAATATGAAGTAAAAAACAAAAGATAATATTTGTATCTTTATTTTTGATATGTAATAATGTATATAAATATAAAATGTTTACAGATAGACCAAAAGTTTTATAAAATAATATCTAAATAATCCTTATAATTGTATACATTTACCGAATTAAAAATCCCCTCACCATAGTTAGATAGGCCTACATAAAGTTGTTTTTGTTTTTAAATAGTATATTTTTTTAAATTATGTATTTCTTATGTGTATCTAATTAATCTGCCTGTGGTTGTTCATTTATAAACAGCTGTTTTATGTTTCAACGTCTTATCTGGTTCTTGACTGAATAATTTATGTTGTTGGTTCGATACGCTATGGTAGAGTTTACTTTTTAAAATTATATTCGGTAGTATGTTTCCGTTTTCACAAGCTAGGTTGGTTGGCTTTTCTTTGGGCCTTAAAGGAATATTACTTTTCTGTTGCTTCTAATTTAATAAAGCGTTTATAATGGAACTTTTATAGCCATTGGCTGTGGCAATATATTTAACTGTAATAAGTTTCTCTAAGTAATATTTCTGTTTGAGCTGAATTGTAACTAAGAATGGACTTTATAAAAAAAGTAGCGTGAACAACAATCACCGTAAAAACATGTTTTCATAAGTTTTGTTCGTGCGTGTTAAACTCCAATTTAATTAAGTTTATGAGTGTGTGGTGTGATTGGGTTTAGGTGTTTGTTGATATTGAGTCGTTCAATTGCTAATTTAATCGGTATGTAAATGCGTTTGGTCGAGTTCAATTTGAATACACAAGGTAGGAGGTGTTGGAACGCCGTGAAATCTTTATCGTTCTGAATACGGGCGGAGCATTTTGCTTAATTAAGTGTTTAGAGAAGTGTGAACGCGGGTTAAATTGAAAATCAAACAACTCTAATTACAATCCTTCACTTACAATATACAGTAGTAATTCAGTAGTTTAAAGAAATCCGATAAGGTTTCAAAACAGATACTGTTGTAACACGTTTCATTAAAGGCTCAGACTAGATGCTGTTTGGTATATTATTATGGTAGATATTTGAGGCACACTGAAGATTCATATAACGCTTTCAGTATATCGGACAAGAGTGGAATATATCCTATACGGTTGTTGGGTGTGGTCCTTGCCTGAACAGTAATTAGCGAATTTCCATAGGAAAGATGAGCTATTGCAGTGACTCTCATGGTGAGTCCTAAGGTCGGGAGTGGTCAATGAGCACCGATTCTGGTCCCCAGGACGCGTTTAGGGGTATTATTAGCGAATGTTCGTAGGAAAAATGAGCTAATACAGTGACCCTTATGGTCAAACCTAAGGTCGGGAGTAGTAAAATGTCAAACCTAAATTACTCCAAAACCGTACATTTTAACGAAAAATGTCAAGACACCTTTTTTGTAGCCCTTTTGATTCAGCAGTAGCTTGCAAAAAACGATCGCGGCCACACGTACGTTCGGCTCGCGCAATTATGAATAAAATTTAAATGTTCCTATCGAGTGTTGTTGTATTGTGTTATGTGTTACATGTTGTTTGTGAATGTTTTTTATAAGTGTTTCATTTTAAAAACTTGACGCGCATTAACAAATGTAAAGTACTAGTGAAGTGTAGGTTTGATAATGCCTGAATAGAAAAGGCGAAACGTACGTCACCAGGGAATAAAAAAGAAAAATAAAGGACTGAGAGCTGTAAGTACACAAAAAAGTAAAATTATACTGGAAGCTTAGATGCAAACAAATTACACTCATTTATTTCGTACAAACAGGCAGATTCAGCGCCTTCGTAAGTAGATCAATTTCCCTAGTATAGTTCATTTGGAATTCACTCAAGTCACGTCAGCGGTTCAGCTGTGTGGTCGAATTATTAAAATGCATATAGGCCTATACATAAAATAAGTATATATGTGGTCGCACTCTAATGGTCGCAGTTTATGTCCCATTTGGTGCACACGTTGGTCTTCTAAGTCGCTCAGACGAGCCAAAAAATCCAACAAAAGGGAACATGTTTTTTACAGGAAGTAAAATTTTTTGGAATGAAACATTTCGTACTAGAATGAAACTTGTGAGCCGAGACTGAAGGCTAAAGTGCAAAGAAAGTGTACTAATATATTCCGTACACACATACAGCTATTTTTCAGAACCTTCGTGAGTAGACCAGTTTCCCAAATAGTTGGTTGAAGCCCTAAAACACAAATATAATTTTGGAAAAACGCTCAAATCACGTCATCGGCTCAGGTGCGTAGAAAATTATTTTAAAATAATTATTATCAAAAATTCCTTATTCACAATTAATTTCGTAAACGACATTTAAGAGCCAAGCAATGTTGTTTGGTTTACAATACTGCATTTATTCAGGATGTTTCTGCAATAGGACAAAAAACGCACACATTCTTGAAGTCAAAATAAATAAAAAATATCATACAAACATAAGTCTGAAAACTTATATACAGTACAACCTCGCTCGATATTGTAGTCCGGACCACCCCGTAATGCAGTCCGATTCTAAAATAAAACTGAACGGAACAACTTGATTGCATTTTAGCAAAAACGGCATTGGGTTATTATAGTTAAAAACCCAGTACCCTTTACATTCCTCCTTAGTAAACAGTAGTATATACTGTATGTAAACACTTACTGTATTTCAAAAGAAGTTTTGTTTCATCTTATGTTGTATAGTATGCAGATGCAACTGCGCGTTATGCCTTAGTTAAGCCTACACTCTCAATCTGTGAAGCATCATTTTAAATTTACTCTCGGTGGCCCGGCTTTTTCCTAAAATCGGCCTACCACATTAGCCGGACTAGCTAGGTTGTATACTGCATACAACTAATACGTTGTACCTAATTTGATTTCAAAGTACGAACAAGTTCAATACTGCTTGGATGCTTTAATTTTACAATGAAACTAAAATAGAATATGAATAGCTTTGTATCAAGGCCGTAGCCAGGTGGCCCCGAAATCCCTAAATTTAGTAGTAAAAATTAGTACTAGGTTTAAAAAGTGCAAATTTAACTATAAAAAAGAGGATCCAGCAACATATTTTACATCATTGTGCATTGCATGCATACTAATATTTAGATTTGCTTGGTTAAACTACAAAGTACAATACACATGGATGCAGTAGGTTACAGCCTTACTCTCTTGTGAGCTTGATCTGATCTATTAAATAAGAAAACTATGAAGGTTTAACAAAAATACTTTACTTTAACAAAACACGCAATGCATTGTGTATTGAAAACACTCCCAATACGGGGGTTGGCGTATGAAGCACGCAACGCATTTTGTACTTAAAATACACCCAATACATGGGTTGGCGTGCGATGCACACAATGCTCTGGGTATTGAAAATTCCCCCAATACGGGGGTTGGCGTGCGAAGCATGCAATGCACTGTATATTGAAAATATTCCCTATGCGGGGTTGGCGTGCAATGCACTGTGCGTCGGCCGCTTCTCATAGCGTCGGCGTCGGCCGCAGTGTCAAGCTGACATGTGCGTCCTTAGCAGTGAAGGTGTTAAAAGGGTTTAAATTCAAATCACCGGTCCTGACCTGACCCCCCCACCCCCGAAAAGTTTTTCTGGCTACGACCTTGCTTTGTATGATTTAAGCGCAGGACATAAAAAAATGAACTTAGAGTTCAGTTAAAAAAGGACACGTTGGTTTTTCCTTGAATGCTCCTCATATAGTGCAAATTGTATTGCTTTTATAAACACATTTTATACCACTATACAAGTTTCTAGTTGACTATCGTATTATAGCCTACAACAATATCAGTCATTTTTTGATATCTCTATATATAAAAGTGAATGTTTGTTTCTTGCCCTCTTGCTTCTATGCTTCTTTGCGTCTTTGTCCTCTTTAGACTCAAAAACTATTAGATCGATTTCGCTAAAAATTTCAAATTTTATCCACTTCAGTGAGGAGTGTTTAGACGTAACAATTACTACAGTCTAAGGGGTTAAAATGGCGTTGCTACCCCGATACAATAAATATAAATTAAACTAACTGCCTACGAGCTACGAATCTAAAATTGTGTAATATTAATTTTAATGTACAGTATATACAAAACTATTTACAATATGATTACCTAAGTTAAAGGGAAATGAAATGAAATAACTAACCTTAAAATTTAATAGTAATCCTATTACTTTTTCTATACTCTCAAAAACGACTCAAATAATTTCACTAATATTCCACAATTTACACATATTAATACCAGATTTTTTTTAGAAAATATGGTCCCCAAAAACAAATAGATTTAACTAGGGTAGCTGCCCCTATACAATAAAAATAAATTGCACTAACTTCCTACAAACTATAAACCTACATTTATTTAATATTATCCCTAATTAATTTACAAAAACATTTGCAATTCAATTACTTAAGTCAAAGGGATGAAATGGTATACTACCCTTAAAATTAAATCAAGCATTGCTGGGACCTCTAGTGTATTTATAAAATTGAGTTATATTTTATCAAAATTAATTTTTATTATCTAACTGTACTAACTTTGTGCTTTTTAATTAATGTATATAAAAATGTAGGGTTTACTTATAATTTTTTTTTTTTTTTTTTTTTTTTAAATAAATAAATATCACTCTGCCTATCTCGTTTCTTATTAGACTCACAATAATGTTCATCACTTCAACAATATCACAAACATTTTTCCCATAACATTAAACCGTTTTTGGGATATTTGTAAAAACTATTTTTGTAAAACCTTTTTTCAAAATTGCCATTCGTGAATACTTTACAAAATTTTTCATCAGGGTCTCTACTTAAACGGTTTATTTGAAACAATTTCTACCATCTTTTGTTAGACATACCACCCCTTTCTATTAAAACGTTCATCAAATTTAATGGAAACATCTTGTAGTGTAATTACCATCGTTTCTTTCTTTTGGTTTCATGGATCTTTGGATTCGTTTTCGGAATAAAGGCATACAGTTTTAATAAGCAAAAAATAGTTGGCGAGATTTGCTTATATTTAAAAAGAAAATTATAAAAAATCAATTTAAGTTGAATCCTCAAAACATTATGATTTCCTGCAGGAATGACTTGGGGTTAGAGATTAAACCTCAACACGGGCAACAAAGGGACGACAGCTTGTTTTAAACACATTCTCCAGCTTCAGTGCTGAGTAAATCAAATGCGAGGTCGAAGATGTAAAACTCATCAATCTCCGGTTGAAGCACTATCGGCCAACAATCTGTCTTAAGCCCTTACCTCAGTCATCCATCTTTGCCCTTACTATGCCAAGAACATTCACTGACAAATCCTTTAGTTTAATGCCCATTCAAACCATGCAAACTTCGTAGTAAAAATGTACTTCAATAAGGTAGTCTAATAACAATAATTCGATAAAGCAGCTGGGCCGCTGACGTCGGTTGAGCAAATTAACAAAATTATGTTTATATGTTTTAGGTTTCAACTAAATATTCGGGAAATAGGTCTACTCATTAATGCCTTTGAGTACGAAACATCTTATATTAGTATAATTTGTTTCCTCCTCAGCCATCAGCCTCGGCTCAAGTTCCGCTCGCAGCGAGCAAGTTAGCTTTTTATTCTTCTTTAGGGAAATTTTATGGTATTTTACTTTATGACCAGATTAGCTATAAGATCGTATAAGAAAAATGTGCAGAATAATCTGATATATTTATTTTTATTAGATAAAACCCAAAAACAACTCCTTTCTAGTACGGAAAATCTAAAAAAAAACTTATTGTTTTCCTGTCAAAAGTAGTAAGATTTGTTTGGCTAACGAACTCGTCCGAGCCTATTAGAAAAACAATTTTTTAATCCAAATCGTACGTAAAATGCTGCCTTTATACAGTAAAACTCCAACTATCCGAAGTCCACCAGACGAATCGCTGATTATCCGAATCGCTTTCAGAATTTCAGAAAAAAATGTACTGCGATTTTCAAGATAATGATTCTGTCTACATAGCTATTGCTGATAAGCTATTACACATAGGCTCAAAATGGCGTGCGAAGCACGCAATGCACTGTGTATTGAAAATACTCCCAATACGGGGGTTGGCATGCCAAGCACGCAATGCATTGTGTATTGACAATACTCCAAACACAAGGGTTGGCGTGCGAAGCACGCAATGCATTGTGTATTGAAAATATTCCCAACACGGGGGTTGGCGTGCGAAGCACGCAATGCATAGTGCATTGAAAATACCCCCAACACGGGGGTTGGCGTGCGAAGCACGTAATGCACTGTGTATTGAAAACACTCCCAATAGGGGTTGGCGTGCGAAGCACGCAATGCATAGTGTATTTAAAATACTCCCAAAATGCGGGTTTGCGTGCAATGCACTGTGCGTCGGCCGCTTCTCATAGTGTTTAGTGTCACGCTCACATGTGCGTCCTTAGCCGTGAACTTGTTAAAGCCATGATAGTACTCAAACTTTAAACTTATAAAACGTGTATACGCGACCGTAGTATGTGCGGATAGTTTACTCCAGTCGCGTAAACGCGAAGCCAGTCTCGAAAAGGTTAAAATACACCCTTTTACGGAAAAAATCCAACTATCCGAATGGGGTCCGGTCCAAATTGATTCGGATAACTGGAGTTCTACTGTACTGCGAACGCATATATTTACAAATTTTAATCATACAGAGTATTCATAAGGTCCCTTTAACCCCCCTCACTATTTTCGTTACCGAAAATAAGTTAAATAAACTTTCTATATACTTTGTATGCAACAATACAAATTTTTGGACATATCTGACTCTCTATGATTTTGGGGGGCTTAGGGGGGCAAGGGGGTTAAAAATTTCAAATGTAAAAGTTGGTCATGTAATACACCATTGAAAAACAAAAACACAATGGCGCAAACTAGAGCTTAACATCTTGCTTCGTTTCAAAGTAATGGGCAATCAAAGTTGTGGAAAACAACATACAACCTACTTATTTCTAATATCAACAAATTAATAACCTGATTTGATGTTATGATAACAATATCATTTTTCATAACTTTGATTGCCCATTACATTTAAACGAAGCAAGATGCTAAGCTCTACTTTGCGCCGTTCTTTTTCCCTTTTAATACGCTTATAAATGGTGTATCACATGACCTACCTTTATATTTTAAATTTTTAACCCCCTTAAGCCCTCCAAAATCATAAAGGTTCAGATATTTCCAAAAAAATTCTGTTATGCAACACAAGATATATACAAAGTTTTGTTAACTTATTTTCAATAACCAAAATAATAAAGGGGGTTAAGGGACTTTATGAACACTCTATATAAGGGTCACTGCAAAAGCCCATCTTTCCTATGGAAATTCGCTAATAAAGAGCTTATTCGGTACCAATCTCAATTGGATTAAAAAAACATTTTTTCCCAATTACCATTTACGGTTAACATGTTTTTCCCATTTTTCTTTATGTCCAGTAAAGGCAAACCATGAAACATTCACTTCGCGAGCAGGTAAGAAGGTGATAGGCTACCCCCTTAATAGCCCAGTCAATAAAGGTTTTGTGTCGGAACTCTTTTTGGTAAAGCTGATTTTTTCAAGGGTGATAGACCTTGATAAGAGGATCATTTTCCGAAAAGTCCCCAAAAATTCCAATGGAGCTTCCCCCCCTACCCCCCCTTTAAGTTTAAAAATGTAGACTTTTACTCATACAACTTGTATCTCATACAACTTTTTAACCAAACATTTGTTAAGGTTATTTTATTTACAGTTTTATTCCCTGATAAATATTCTACAACTTTTATTATAAGATAGTTTATGATAAGTGCATAAGTTTTTCCGTAAATTAACGAAATGTTGTAAAAAAAATATTTTTTTAGCCACCTATATAAGTTTTTGCAAAACCATATTTTTATTTGTCACCAAATGAAAAAATGCTTCGGATAAAAGTTGTAGCACATATCTTCCTGAGTACATTGGTATATAAACATATATAGTTATGTGCATTACTCAACTAGTAACATAGAAAACAGTAGCAAGGAGCGCGTGAGCGCCCGGGAGTCGGCACGGCGGTCGTAGGCGAAAGGCGCGTTATCTCACGTAGGCCTACGCCTATTCAATTAGAGTTTATTATTGTAATTATAACATTTATTCTTAACACTTATAATCGTGCTATCCTATAGTGTGCCCAACTTTATTTTG